>JAGVVM010000449.1:0-34049 GCA_019149425.1 Psidium friedrichsthalianum | reverse complement strand
CCCTTCCTTTAAACTCATACCCAGGCCCATCTACTGGGTTCAACCTTATAGTATCCTACTGCAGTCAATAACTGCTCCATGTCTAACCAACCAGTCCATGCAACAATTACGTCAAATCATACATGGGCAGGACAGCTAAGTCAATCCTCTCAATTCTATCTCCCAAAGCTATCTCGCACCCCTACATCCCAACATAACAACTACTCTATCCTTCAAGGGGTGGCCACATGCAATACAACATCCAATGGTCTAGTTTCTATTCCAGCCAACTCAGCAAAACGTGCAGATACGAACGAATGGGATGCACCAGGATCAAACAAGGCATAGGCGGTATGACCACAGAGAGAAATGGTACCTGTGATCACTCCTGGCGTATTCTCAGCATCCTTGCGCGCCACAGCATACACTCGTCCCTGAGCAGGCGGACGGTTCAGAATCCTTGAGGTGCATTCACCACTGGTGGCTGCTGCTGCGGTTGGAACTGGGGTCTTGGTCCATTCCTCGGGCAATTCCTTTGCATGTGCCCCATCTGTCCACACCTGAAGCATCCTCCAGTCTTCCTTGGGCAAGGGCTGTTCCCATGCCTTCTGCCACAGTCACGGCAGTTCAAATTCCCGGGTGTGATGGTTTTCCCAACGTTTTCCTCGCAGGTGGGACAAACCTGCGGTTGTCTCTCATCGGCCTCTTGCCTAAATCCCTGAAGTTTCTATTCGGCATGAACCGCGATCCAGATGCGGCAGCCTTCTCTTGTAAATCTCGTTCTATCGCCAGGGCTCGCTCATAGATCTCATTATAGTCCCTCAGCCCAGTAGCGATCATCATACTCTTCAGCTCAGGCCTTAGTCCTTCTCTGAACCTTCTGGCCTTGTCCCACGGATCCTCTATCAGCCTTCGAGCAAACTTGGACAGCCTGGCGAACTCGCCCTCATACTGGTCCACAGTCATCTGTCCTTGTCGGAGCCTTATGAACTCCTCCATTTTTCGCTCCTGGGCGGCTTCAGAAAAGTACTTCCCATTGAATGCCGCACAGAAAGCAGCCCAGTTTGGCCTCATGCCCTCAGGAAATACTCGCCCTCTGGTGGCCTTCCACCAGTCATCAGCAGTGCTCTGGAGCTGATAGGTCGCCAGTGAGACCTTCTCTTCATCTGTGCATCCAAGCACTGTAAATGCTTTCTCCAGCTGCTCGATCCACGAGGCAGCTACTTCAGGTCCTCCCATGCCATCAAACTTAGATGGTTGCAGCTTCAGAAACTGCTCTACTATATGATGTGTCTGGCGTCCCCATTGCCATGCCCATTGCCCCCATGGGCTCCATTTGCAGCGGCCAAGGCGGCCTCAGCTGCTTGGGCAACAGTGGCAGCTCTCTCAGCAGCTTGCCTACCCATCAGATTGCTAACCTCAGTCAGCACTCTCATCATTTCTTCTATCCTCGGGTCTCCTTCAGGCGCAGGAGCCCTTGAGCTCGACGCTCCAGCACTGGGTCTTCTGCCCCTATTGCTCATCCTTTTCTAGTTCTTTTCTCACACCTAAACCAAACGAAATTCCTATTCAGGAATTCGAATTCTAAAACTAACAATCAAGCTTTCGTCTACTGTCGCGTCCACTGACATGAATATGCATGAAAAGTTCGCTGCAGCTTTTAGATGCAATTGAACCAGGAAGACATCTAGACTCACCCTGACAATGCACAACCTGGGCCACTCTATTCGCCACCTCAACTAGAAGCCTGTCGGGAGCCGCTCCTTGATCGGGTCTCTGCCCCGGCGACCACTCCCCGCCCTCCTCATTTCTTGGTGCGAACAGTTGTCCTAGGTCACCCACGGCCAGAGAGAATCCCACTCCACGTGTCCCATACCACGCTTCATTGCAGTTTTTAGACGTCCCGTCAGACCTGTCCCATACCAGGCTGACGGTTACCCAGCCCAATAAACTATGATGCATGCATTTTTCGAATCCTCAAGTCTTTATTTTAAATCAACTCCATTTTAAACCAGTTTTCCTTTTCGATGCAGAAATCGTGCAATGCATGATGGTCAAGCAGCGCACGACAGCCGACTAGGCATACAAACACATGCAGTATTTTCCACCAACTACGCAACCAGCAATCAGCACTCAAGCACCCAACTCATGGGGTTCAGCTTTAGAACCTTACCTCAGGTCCTGACGCATCTGCAGATTAGCTCAAAACATCATAGCCTACAGCTATGCTAGACTACCTGTCTAATTCTGCAAGCACATGCGCCAATCAGTTCATGCATTCTACCCTTTCTAACCCTTAGGTCTAGGGTCTTTCTATCTAACTACCCCAAATCAACAGCCTTATCACTCCAGATCCTCGAACAGTCTCGTATCGAGCTGACCTTGCTCTGATACCACTCGAACGGGGATGTCACGCCCCGAGCCCCAATCGAGCCCGCGACACCCCTGTTCATACACATCAATAAATCCCTGCGTGCACCTGGCCTACGAGTAGCGACGGCCCAGGATGCTCATCGCGGCCAAGTGACGCTAGCGCAAACGACGATAATCTAAAACTGCGGAAGCGTGCCTTCTGAACATGCATACATACATAAGAAGGTGGGGTAGCATGAAAAGACAAGAACACTTTTACAAAAGGCGATACACAACATATATATATACATAAGCGTTAGATACAGACCCCAAAAGAAAACCTCTCTATGGTCAAGCTATCTACGCTCTCTCAAAAGACTAGACCAGTACAGTATCTCTCAGTCAATCTCGAGCTCCTCCTCGGGATCCTCCTCGGGGTCCTCCTCTGGATCCTCCTCTGGGTCCTCCTCGTCAGTGTCCATCGCATCACCCTCCTCGTGACCGTCTATCTCGGATCGTCCAGGTGACGGCATCTCCTGCAGTGGGTCGGGGTCGACCACCTCGCCTCCATACTCTGCGGGCTGCAGCAAGATCGGGTCGTCCTCCATGGGGATCGGGGAATCTCTCTGAGGTCCCTCGAAGCCATACAGGCCCTCTCTAAACCAGGCCTCGTATCTATGGGGGACAAGATAGGGTCCACCCTGATCCACTAAAACGGTGGTCACATGTCTATGCCACAGAGTAGCGTGCATGTCAAAATGGAGGGAAATCTCGGTGTCCATCTGCACTGGCAGTCCAAAAAGCATCGGCGGTGCAGCCATCACGGGTGACCTGGATCTGTAAAGGAAGGGCAACCACCGCCCATGAGTCGAAACTCAATAAGCTCACCACTAATCCTAACGTAGGATAGCGTATACTGGTGGGGTCGGTCCTATCCAATGGACTAGGTTCACGGTCCAGGGTTAAGACACTCTCAGTCTCCTCAGTACCAGACCCCCAACATGTCTAACAGACGTGCAATTTATCACCACACAATTCATATCATACAGACGGGCACAGGAAATATCAATCAGATACCATATGCAATGCTACAGGCCTCAACCGGCCATATCGGATCCCAATGGATCATGCTCAGGCCTCAATCGGCCATAACGGGTCTCAACAGACCATGCCCATCTGTCACTCCAAATCCCATCAGGGCTCACCCAACTGTGCCCTACGGCAATTACCACACTGCGTCTCGAACGCCTTACGTTGGTCTCCCTTTTCTCTCCACTTCCCCTCTGGGCACAATCTCACGTCACAACTCTGGCGACTCATGCCATGCTCTCAATGAATGCGGGCCCACATGATTGCAATCGGTCAATCAAACACAGAGCATGCATGACATGGCATGTAAACACAAGCATAGAACGCAATAAGCAGCCATCGCACTCTCACGTGCACAACATGCCAAGCCATAAGGAAATCAAGGGCCCACGAACGATTTCTCGGTCAGACAAATGCGATAGGACATCGCTCATTAATCCTCGGGTTAGACCCATAACCATTGGCTCTCGTCTAGCAAATCTGATCGCTCGGCCTAAGCCCAAACACCCATGACTATTGATTCAGTACTAAACAGTCCCTCAGGTGAGTTTGAATTAGGCTTAACTTGGTTCGGGCCCAATTAAAGGATTCGAGTTCGAATGGGCCTAATGCCTGACCTGAGGCCCAAGGCCCATGTGAGTGAATCAGTTCATTAAGGTAAATTGGCCCACTATAAGGTTCAAACCCATTAATCATGTTGGGCCCATTAAGGTTCAAGGTTAAATGAAATGGGTTAGGCCCATTAAGTTAACTTGGGCTTAATAACTTCAGTTGGGCCCTAATAGTAACCAAGGCCCATTAATTAGACTTGGGCCCAATAATTAAGTCTTAAGTCCATTCTGTAAATTTAAGGCCCATTGGTGTTAATTTCGTGTAGGGCCCAAGCCCATTTCAAAGGATTAACCAATTAAGCCCATTTAGCCCATTTTAGGCCCAATTAACCATTCTAGGCCTATGTACATTATTGGGCCTCATAAATTAAGGTTCAAGATTATACTTTGGGCCATTAAAAGTGATTTTCGCCCATTTCAAGCCCGTTAAGCCAATTAGGTCCAATTAGGTTCATTTAGGCCCAAATAGCATGAATTTAGAACCCAAGCCCATTATGAACCTTAGGCCCATTAGTCCACATGCTTAATTCATTAATTCCAGCCCATTATCAACATTTCAAGGCCCAAATCCTTCACTACAAGTGGTTTATTCGGCCGGCCCATACCAAACCCGAAGGGCCTAAAGCCCATTTAGCCTAATCACACATTAACATAACAACTAGATTAGCCACTAATCAACCAACCACCACATAGGCATTCAACTAGCCTAAGTCAAGATTAGAGGATTGCTTACCTAGAGGGGTCGGTGACGGTTGCTGGTCGGCGGAGACGGGCGGACGGTGGCCGGCGGAACTCACGGCGGCCGAACGAGCTCTCGGCTTAGAGGTGAGGATGGGCGGTGGCGGCTGGCTTGGCCGGACGGCGACGGAGCAGCTGGTGGCGTCGGGCGGCACGGCAAGGGGGTCACGGAGGCGGGACGGCTGGTCGGAGCCAACGGTGGCCGGACGGTGACGACGAGGGAGCGGCAACGGCGGGCGACGGGCTGACCGAGAAGAAGAAGAGAGGAATGAGGTTCGGTCGGTCATCCATGGTGGTTCCTCAAGCCACGAAGAGATGAGAGGAAGAGGTTTAGAGGCTTACCGTGGCGACGGGAGGCCGACGGTGGCCGAAGACGACGGCGGCAACGGGCGGGACTTGGCGGCGACGGGCGGACGTCGAGCAAGGGAAACCGAGAGGGAGAGAGAGGCGTCGGGATAGAGAGAGAGATGATGGTGGCCGAATGGGTGAGGGAGTGAGGAGAGAGAAGATTATAGTGAGGATGAGACAAAATGGTAAGTGTGGGTGGAGTGGTTGATGGGATTTTCATGACATGTGATTGATGTTTGATTTGATTTACATTCTTGGAAATTGTGCCATGACGCGATTTGATTGATTGATGTGACATCTTGATTTGACTTGCCTCGATTTGCGTGCCAAATGCACCGATCGGGTCCCGAGCGCGAACGGATTTTAGACTGGATCTGGTGTCGGTCTGCCGAATCTACTCTCAAAAATCCTAATTAGTCTCATTCTAAGGTCTGAGCATTTACCGGGGGCATTTCGGTAATTTTCCATTCACGTCTTGCTTCTCGACGTGCACCGGCTGTCTGACCTTCAGTCGACATTTTTGAAACCGACTTCATTTCTTCATTGCGTTTATCTTACTGATTCGATTGTCCATCGTCAGATTTCATTTTGTGGTCAATTTCACTAAATACCGACTCTGTCTCAGTCTCAGGCCAACGGGCGGCTGATTGGGAAAAATTCCCAGATAGCCTTTCCCCTTCGATTGGTCAGCTCAGGGTAGCTAATCCTGAGTGAGCGTCGACTAGAGTGTATTAATGAAGTATTTCCATTCATTTAGAAAGTCTGACAATTGGGTCGAATTTTCAGACTGTCACACCGACCCACTGCAGGAGTTACCGTCCCCAGGACGTTTCGAGGTCGATGGTCACGAGGAGGGCGACGCCATGGACACAGACGAGGAGGATCCAGAGGAGGACCCAGAGGAGGATCCCGAGGAGGAGCTAGAGGTGGACTGAGTCTCGCTGTATCTGGTCTAGTTTCGAGAGCGTAGATAGTATGACCATAGTGAGGTTTTCTTTTGGGGTCTGTATCTAACGCTCTATATATATATATATGATGTGTATTATCTTTTGTAAAAGTGTTCTTGTTCTTTCATGCTACCCCGTACCTTGTGCATGTATGTATGTATAGAAGGCACGCTTCCGCAGGTTTTAGATTGTTGTCGGTTTGCGCTAGCGTCGCTTGGCCGCGATGAGCATCCTGGGCCGTCGCTACTCGTAGGCCAGGCGTACGCAGGGATTCGTCGTCTTGTATGAACAGGGGTGTCGCGTGCTCGATTGGGGTTCGGGGCGTGGCATCCCCGTTCGAGTGGTATCAGAGCAAGGTCAGCTCGATACGAGACCATTCGAGGATTTGGAGTGATAAGGCGGATGAATTTTGGGATAGATAGATAGAAAGACCCTAGACCTAGGAATTAGGAAGGGTAAAATGCATGAATTGGTTGGCGCATGTGCTTGCAGAATTAAGTGATTAGTCTAGTACGAATATAGACTATGGTGTTTTGAACTAATCTGCAGATGCGTCAGGACCTGAGGTAAGGTTCTAGAGTATAGCCCCATGAGTAGGGTGCTTGATTGCTGATTGCTGATTGCTGAGTGGTTAGACTGCTAGATACTGCTTGTGTTTGTATGCCTAGTCGGCTGTTGCGCGCTGCCTGACCATCATGCATTGCACGATTTCTGCATTAAAGGAAAAATGGTTTAAAATGAAGATGATTTAAAAATAAAGAGTCGAGGTTTGAAAAGTGCATGCATCATATTTTATTAGGTTGGGTAACCGTCAGCCTGGTATGGGACAGGGCTGACGGGACGTCTAAAAAACTGCAATGAAGCGTGGTATGGGACACGTGGAGTGGGATTCTCTCTGGCCGTGGGTGACTTAGGACAACTGTTTGCACCAAGAAATGAGGAGGGCGGGGAGTGGTCGCCGGGGCAGAGACCCGATCAAGGAGCGGCTCCTGACAGGCTTCTAGTTGAGGTGGCGAACAGAGTGGCCTAGGTTGTGCATTGTCAGGGTGAGTCTAGGTGTCTTCCCAGTCCAATTGCATTAAAAGCTGCAGCGAACTTTACATGCATATTCATGTCAGAGGACGCGACAGTAGACGAAAGCTTGGTTGTTAGTTTTAGGGTTTCAAGTTCCTAAATGGAATTTTATTGGATCTAGGTAAGAGTGATTAGCGAGGATGAGCAATAGGGGCAGAAGACCCAGTGCCGCTGCATCGAGTTCAAGGGCTCCTGCGCCTGAAGGAGACCCAAGGATAGAAGAGATGATGAGGGTATTAACAGAAGTGAGTAATCTGATGGGTAGGCAAGCTGCTGAGAGAGCTGCCACTGTTGCCCAAGCAGCTGAGGCCGCCTTGGCCGCTGCAAATGGAGCCCATGGGGGCAATGGGCACGGAAATGGAGGACGTCAGACCCATCATATAGTAGAGCAGTTTCTGAAGCTGCAACCCTCGAAGTTTGACGGCACTGGAGGACCTGAAGTGGCTGCCTTATGGATCGAACAGCTGGAGAAAGCATTCACAGTGCTTGGATGCACGGATGAAGAGAAGGTCTCACTGGCGACCTATCAGCTCCAGAGCACCGCAGATGATTGGTGGAAGGCCACCAGAGGACGAGTCTTTCCTGATGGCATGAGGCCGAACTGGGCTGCATTCTGCGCAGCGTTCAATGGGAAATACTTCTCCGAGGCAGCCCAGGAGAGGAAGATGGAGGAGTTCATTAGACTTCGCCAAGGGTCCATGACAGTAGACCAGTATGAAGGCGAGTTTGCCAGACTGTCCAAGTTTGCTCGAAGACTGATAGAGGATCCGTGGGACAAGGCCAGAAGGTTCAGGGAAGGACTGAGGCCTGAGCTAAAAAGTATGATAATCGCCACTGGGCTGAGAGATTATAACGAGATTTATGAACGAGCCCTGGCTATAGAGCGAGATCTGCAAGAGAAGGCTGCCGCATCTGGATCGCGGTTCATGCCAAGTAGGAACTTCAGGGATTTCGGCAAGAGGCCAATAAAGGACAACCGCAGGTTCACTCCACCTGCAAGGAGGACCTTGGGAAAGCCACCATTTGCTGGAAATCAGAACTGCCGTGACTGTGGCAGGAGACATGGGAACAGCCCCTGTCCGAAGAAGACGGGAGGATGCTTCAGATGTGGGCAGATGGGGCACATTCAAAGGAACTGCCCGAGGAATGGTCCGAGACCCCAGTTCCAACCGCAGCAGCAGCCACCAGTGGCGAATGCCCCGCAAGGAATTCTGAACCGTCCGCCTGCTCAGGGACGAGTCTATGCTGTGGCGCGTAAGGATGCTGAGAATGCGCCAGGGGTGATCACAGGTATCGTTTCTCTCTGTGGTCACACCGCTTATGCCTTGTTTGATCCGGGTGCATCCCATTCGTTCATATCTGCACGTTTTGCTGCGTTGGCTGGAATAGAAACTAGACCATTGTATGTTGTATTGCATGTGGCCACCCCGTTGAAAGATAAAGTAATCGTTATGTTAGGGTGTAAGGGGTGTGAGATAGCTCTGGGAAATAGAGTCGAGAAGATTGACTTAGCTGTCCTGCCCATGTATGATTTTGACTTAATTGTTGGCATGGACTGGTTGGTTAGACATGGAGCAGTTATTGACTGCAGTAGGAGTACTATAAGGCTGAACCCAGTAGATGGGCCTGAATATGAGTTTAAAGGAAATCGAGGTGGAACCTCAATTCCTTGGATTTCCGCGATAGAAGCAACCAAGTTGATGGACCAGGGTTGCCTAGGACTCTTGGCATCTGTAATAGATTCGTCGGCTCAAGAGGTGAAATTGGAAGAGGTGCCTGTAGTAAGGGAATACCCCGATGTGTTTCCCCAAGAATTGCCTGGTTTGCCACCAGAGCGTGAAGTGGAGTTTGTAATTGAGTTGACACCTGGAACTGAGCCAATCTCGAAAGCACCATATAGGATGGCACTATCTGAATTGAAAGAGCTGAAGGTGCAGATGCAAGAGCTACTGGATAAAGGATTTATCCGCCCCAGTGCTTCGCCATGGGGAGCTCCGGTGCTGTTCGTTAAGAAAAAGGACGGATCACTAAGGCTGTGTATAGACTATCGACAGCTGAGGCCGCATGAGGTGAATTATCCGACGCATGACTTGGAGCTGGCAGCCATAGTGTTCGCATTGAGGATTTGGAGACACTATCTGGTGGGAGAGAAGTTCCAGATTTACACAGATCACCAGAGTTTGAAGTATTTGTTTTCGCAGAAGGAATTAAACATGAGACAGCGTCGATGGATGGAGTTGCTGAAAGACTATGATTGTGATATCCTATACCATCCAGGAAAGGCGAATAAGGTGGCGGATGCTCTGAGCCGAAAGTCGAGCATCGCGCATATGATGGTTAAAGAATGGACGTTGCTGGAGGAAATCAGAGACTCTGAGTTCAAGGTTGAGGTAGGAAGCCTCTCGAGCTTAATGGCCACACTGCAGATTGAACCCGAGATTCAATTGAGGGTTAAAGAGTTGCAGACTACGGACCCAGATATTCAGAAGATTGTGACGATGGATGCAGAAGAGAGGAAGGATGATTTCAAGGTGACTGAAGACGGGATAGTGAAGTTTAGAGGACGTCTGTGCGTGCCAAACGACGAAGAGTTGCGGGAAAGAATTCTATCAGAGGCACACAGGAGTAATTACAGTATCCACCCAGGAAGCACGAAGATGTACCAGAACTTGCGACAGCACTACTGGTGGAATGGAATGAAGGTGGATGTGGCTAAGCATGTAGCCAAGTGCTTGACATGCCAGCAGGTAAAGGCACAGCATTGCAAGCCTGGAGGACTATTGCGACCATTGGAAATCCCAGAGTGGAAATGGGAGCATATCACCATGGATTTCGTGATAGGACTGCCAGGGAGTCAGAGAGGGAACGACTCAATTTGGGTGATCGTGGATAGGCTGACTAAATCTGCACATTTTATCGCAGTGCGAAAGGACTCTACGTTGGAGAAACTGGCAGAACTGTATGTGAGGCAGATTGTGAGACTGCATGGAGTACCAGTAAGCATCGTGTCGGATCGAGACCCTCGTTTCACAGCCACATTTTGGAAGAGTCTGCAGGGTGCTCTAGGGACAGAGTTAAGATTCAGTACAGCCTACCACCCTCAGACTGATGGACAGTCAGAAAGGACTATACAGACTCTGGAGGACATGCTGAGAGCGTGTGTAATCGACTTCAAAGGAGGCTGGGAAGAGCAGTTACACCTAGTGGAGTTCGCCTACAACAACAGCTACCAACAAAGCATTCAGATGGCACCATTTGAAGCGTTGTATGGAAGGGCCTGCAGGACGCCACTCTGTTGGGACGAAGTTGGTGAGAAGAGTATAACAGGCCCAGAATTGGTGCAACAATCAGTAGAAGCAGTCAAGGTGATTAAGGACAGACTGAGGACCGCCCAGAGTAGACAGAAAAGCTATGCAGACAAGAGACGTAAGCCATTGGAATTTCAAGTTGGAGATCACGTCTTTCTGAAGGTGTCGCCGATGCGAGGACTATCTCGGTTTGGCAAGAAGGGAAAGCTAAGTCCAAGATTCGTTGGGCCATTCGAGATATTGGAGAAGATCGGGACACTGGCTTATCGTCTGGCACTACCGCCGAACTTGTCACAGATTCATAATGTGTTTCATGTATCGATGCTGAGGAAGTATGAGCCAGACCCTGGCCATATACTCGATCATGAAGTCATTGAAATGGATGACCGCGTCTCCTACGTGGAAAGGCCAGTAAGGATTGAAGATCGTAAGGAGCAAGTACTCAGGAACAAGACGATCCCATTGGTCAAGGTTATTTGGGAACACCATGGAACCGAAGGAGCCACGTGGGAAAACGAAGGCGAGATGAAGAAGAAATACCCTTACCTGTTTGGATGACCGCTTGTAATTTGATTTTGAAGTAGGAACTGGTGTACTATAAATTTCGAGGACGAAATTTTTATAAGAAGGGAAGAATTGTAACAGTCTGAAAATTCGACCCAATCGTCAGAATTTCTAAACGAATGGAAATACTTCGTTAATACACTCTGGTCGATGCTCACTCAGGATTAGCTACCCTGGGATGACCAACCGAAGGGGAAAGGCTATCTGGGAATTTTTCCCAATCAGCCGCCCGTTGGCTTGAGACTGAGACAGGGTCGGTATTTAATGAAATTGACCACAAAATGGAATCCGACATTGGACAATCGAATTAGTAAGGTAAACACAATGAAGAAATGAAGTCAGTTTCAGAAATGTCGTCTGAAGGTCAGACAGCTGTTGCGAGAAGCAAGACGTGAATGGAAAATTACCGAAATGCCCCCGGATTTTCTCCCTAGAATGAGACCTAGGATTTTAGAGAATAGAATTGATGACCGACACCAATCCAGTCCAAAATTCGTTCGCGCTCGGGACCCGATCGGTGCATTTGGCAAAAGTGCAGACAATCATATTTTATTTCACATCAATCAATCCGTCCAGCAATGGTAGGGGACAATTTCACGGGACGTCTCAAAAACTCAATTAGCGTGGTATACCCCACTGGAGTGGGATTCTCTTGGCGTGTTATAATCTCTCCATTCTCTCTCCTCACTCCCTCATTTGTTTCGGCCACCACCCCCTCTCCGGTGCAGATACCCCCTATGTCACGCCCCCGAACCTCGATCGCGTCACGCCCCGAACCCCGATCGAGCACGCGACACCCCTGTTCGTAGCGTCAACGACGAATCCCTGTGTACACCTGGCCTACGACTAGCGACGGCCCAGGATGCTCATCGCGGCCAGATGACGCTCGCGCAAATCGACAACCATCTAAACTGCGGAAGCGTGCCTTCTACACATGCATACATACATAAGATGTAGGGTAGCGAGAAAGGACAAGAACACTTTTACAAAAGATAATACACATCACATATATATATATATAGAGCGTTAGATACAGACTCCCAAAAGAAAACCTCGCTATGGTCAAGCTATCTACGCTCTCTCCAAAAAGACTAGACCAGTACAGCAGAACTCAATCCATCTCGAACTCCTCCTCAGGATCCTCCTCGGGTCCTCCTCTGGGTCCTCCTCATCGTCAGTGTCCATCACGTCACCTCTCGTGACCATCATCTCGGATCGTCCTGGTGACGGCATCTCCTGCAATGGGTCAGGATCGACCACCTCGCCTCCATACTCGGCTGGCTGCAGCAAGATCGATCGTCCTCCATGGGGATCGGGGAGTCCCTCTGGGGTCCTTCGAAGCCATACAGGCCCTCTCTAAACCAGGCCTCATATCTATGGGGTACAAGATAAGGTCCACCCTGATCTACTAACACAGTGGTCACATGCCTATGCCACAGAGTGGCGTGCATATCAAAATGGAGGGTAATCTCGGTGTCCATCTGCACTGGCAGTCCAAAAAGCATCGGCGGTGCAGCCATCATGGGTGACCTGGATCTGTAAAAGAAGGGGGTCACCACCGCCCATGAGTCGAAACTCAATAAGCTCACCACTAATCCTAACGTAGGATAGCGTATACTAGTAGGGTCGGTCCTATCCAATGGACTAGGTTCTCGGTCCAGGGTTCAGGCACTCTCACTCCTCGGTATGAAGACCCCAACATGGCTAACGCGCGTACCAATTATCACAACACAGTTCATATCATACAGACAGGTACGAGATGTCAATCAGATGCCATATGCAATGCTACAGGCCTCAACCGGCCATATCGGATCCCAATGGATCGTACTCAGGCCTCAATCGGCCATAACGGGTCCCAATAGACCATGCCCATCCGTCACTCCAAATCCCATCAGGGCTCACCCAACAGTGCCATACGGCAATTACCACAATGCGTCTCAACGCCTTACGTTGGTCTCCCTTTTCTCTCCACTTCCCCTCTGGGCACATTCTCGCGTCACAGCTCCGGTGACTCATGCCATGCTCTCAATGTATGCGGGCCCACATGGTTTGCAATCAACAATCAAACATAGAGCATGCATGATAGGGCATATGTGCACAAGTATAGAACGCATCAAGCAACCATCACACTCTCATGTGCACAACAAGCCAAGCCATAAGAGAATCAAAGGGCCCACGCACAATCCCTCAGTCAGACAGGTTGGATAGATAACCTCATATTGATTCTCGGGTCAAACCCATAACCATAGGACTCTCGTCTAGCAAATCTGATCACTCGGCCTAAGCCCAAACACCCATGCTATTCCCCTGGGAGTTAATATGTCATGACTATTGATTCCATGTTTTATGGTCCCTCCTCGGTTGGTTTAGGGCCCAATTAAAGGATTCAGTTCGAATGGGCCTAAGCCGACCTGAGGCCAAGGCCCATATGGGTGAATAAGTTCATTAGGGTAAGTCGGCCCATCAAAGGTTTAAAGCAAGAGTCATCGATAGGATTCAAGGTTTAATGTAGTGGGTTAGGCCCATTAACCTAATTGGGCTTAATAAATTGTTGGGCCCAAAATTCAAGGCCCATTATTAATCTTGAGGCCCATTAATTAATTCTTAAGTCCATTATAAATTAAGCCCATTATTATTAAATTTTCGTGTAGGGCCCAAGCCCATTTTCAAAAGTTAACCATTAAGCCCATTTAGCCTATTTTAGGCCCATTTAGTCATCCTAGGCCCATATACATTAATGGGCTTATATTTTAATATTCCAATTTGTAATTTGGGCCCAATTAATTGAAATTTTCGTCCATATAGGGCCCATTATCAATTTCGGTCCCAATTAGTTACTTAGGCCCAATTAGTATAAAATTTAGTCCCGAGGCCCAATGGGATCCTTCGGCCCATCACCACACGTTAACTCCCCATTCCAGCCCATATTTGATACTTCAAGCCCAATTAGTCCTCTCAAGCCTCACACGCACGGCCCAACACCATACCCAAATGGCCTAAAGCCCATTAGTTTAATTACACATTTACACACTAATCACCCAATAAGCCTCATTACACTAACAACACACATATACACTAGCCTAGGATAGGATTAGAGGGTGGAGCTTACCTAAAATGGGCCGAGGATGACGACGAAGGCGGAGGAGACACCGGCGGCCGATTCGGCGTTCCGCGAGCACGGGGAGTTGGCGGCGGCTCACGGCTGTTCCGGCGGTTCCACGGGGGTCCAAAAGCCCTAAGACACCATTCCACAAGTCAAGAGAGGTGAGGAAGAGGGTGGAGTAGTTTGGGCAGCCGAAAGGCTCACGGCCGGTCCAACGAGGACGAACGTCACCGACCGCGGGAGCGAAGAGGAACCGGCGTCTGAACGGAAGGGTCGACGACGGGCGTTCCTAAGCCACGGAAAGGAAGAGAGAGAAAGGCTAGAAGACTTACCAAGACGGAGTGGGGGCCGGTGGTGGCCGAACGACGGCGGCGGACGGGGCTTCACGGCGGCGGAGACGGCTTCGAGAGGGAGGGCGAGAGAGTTCACGAGAGGGAGAGGGAGTCGGGAGGGAGGTGGTGGCCGGCCAAATGGAGGGTGGGAGGAGAGAGTGAGGGATAGATTATAATAAGGAAAAGAAAAAATAGCATAGTGGGTTAGGTGGAGATTAGGTGTATTGATTTGACTAATGTGATTGATGTGATTGATTGCATGGGAATTGTGCCATGACTTGATTGATTTGATTGATTGATTGACATGACATTGATTGATGTGACATCTTGATTTGACTTGCCTCGATTTGCGTGCCAAATGCACCGATCGGGTCCCGAGCGCGAACGGATTTTAGACTGGATTTGGTGTCGGTCTGTCGAATCTACTCTCAAAAATCCTAATTAGTCTCATTCTAAGGTCTGAGCATTTACCGGGGGCATTTCGGTAATTTTCCATTCACGTCTTGCTTCTCGACGTGCACCGGCTGTCTGACCTTCAGTCGACATTTCTGAAACCGACTTCATTTCTTCATTGTGTTTATCTTACTGATTCGATTGTCCATCGTCAGATTTCATTTTGTGGTCAATTTCACTAAATACCGACTCAGTCTCAGTCTCAAGCCAACGGGCGGCTGATTGGGAAAAATTCCCAGATAGCCTTTCCCCTTCGGTTGGTCAGCTCAGGGTAGCTAATCCTGAGTGAGCGTCGACCAGAGTGTATTAATGAAGTATTTCCATTCATTTAGAAAGTCTGACTATTGGGTCGAATTTTCAGACTGTCACACGAATGAAGTATATATATATATGTTGTATTGCATTGTCAGGGTGAGTCTATGTGTCTTCCTAGTAATTGCATGTTTAAAAGCTGCAGCGAACTTTCATGCATATTCATGTCAGTAGACGCGACAGTAGGCGAAAGCTTGATTGGTAGTCGCAGGGATTTCAAATTATGAAATGGAATTTTATTGGGATAGGTGGGAGTGACATATTACACAAATGAGCAATAGGGGCAGAAACCCAGTGCCACACGTCGAGTTCAAGGGCTCCTGCACCTGAAGGAGACCCGAGGATAGAAGAAATGATGAGGGTGTTGACAGAAGTGAGTAATCTGATGGGTAGGCAAGCTGCTGAGAGAGCTGCCACTGTTGCCCAAGCAGCTGAGGCCGCCTTGGCCGCTGCAAATGGAGCCCATGGGGGCAATGGGCATGGCAATGGAGGACGTCAGACCCATCACATAGTGGAGCAGTTTCTGAAGCTGCAACCCTCTAAGTTTGATGGCACTGGAGGACCGAAGTAGCTGCCTCGTGGATCGAGCAGCTGGAGAAGGCATTTACAGTGCTTGGATGCACAGATGAAGAGAAGGTCTCACTGGCGACCTATCAGCTCCAGAACACCGCTGATGACTGGTGGAAGGCCACCAGAGGACGAGTCTTTCCTGATGGCATGAGGCCGAACTGGGCTGCTTTCTGTGCAGCATTCAATGGGAAGTACTTCTCGGAAGCCGCCCAAGAGCGAAAGATGGAGGAGTTTATAAGGCTCCGTCAGGGGCAAATGACTGTTGATCAGTATGAGGGCGAGTTCGCCAGATTGTCTAAGTTCGCTCGAAGGCTGATAGAGGACCCGTGGGACAAAGCAAGAAGATTCAGAGAAGGTCTGAGACCCGAGCTGAAGAGCATGATAATTGCCACTGGGCTGAGGGACTATAATGAGATCTATGAACGAGCCCTGGCGATAGAACGAGATCTACAAGAGAAGGCTGCCGCATCTGGATCGCGGTTCATGCCAAATAGGAACTTCAGGGATTTCGGCAAGAGGCCGATGAAGGACAACCGCAGGTTCGTCCCACCTGCGAGGAAGACTTTGGGAAAGCCGCCTTTTGCTGGAAATCAGAACTGCCGTGACTGTGGCAGGAGGCATGGGAACAACCCCTGTCCGAAGAAGACGGGAGGATGCTTCAGGTGTGGGCAGATGGGGCACCTTCAAAGGAACTGCCCGAGGAATGGTCCGAGACCCCAGTTCCAACCGCAGCAGCAGCCACCAATGGCGAATGCACCTCAAGGGATTCTGAACCGTCCGCCTGCTCAGGGACGAGTATATGCTGTGGCGCGCAAGGATGCTGAGAATGCGCCAGGGGTGATCACAGGTACCGTTTCTCTCTGTGGTCATACCGCCTATGCCTTGTTTGATCCTGGTGCATCCCATTCGTTCATATCTGCACGTTTTGCTGAGTTGGCTGGAATAGAAACTAGACCATTGGATATGTATTGCATGTGGCCACCCCATTGAAAGATAAAGTAATTGTTATGTTAGGGTGTAAGGGGTGTGAGATAGCTCTGGGAAATAGAGTCGAGAAGATTGACTTAGCTGTCCTGCCCATGTATGATTTTGACTTGATTGTTGGCATGGACTGGTTGGTTAGACATGGAGCAGTTATTGACTGCAGTAGGAGTACTATAAGGCTGAACCCAGTAGATGGGCCTGAGTATGAGTTTAAAGGAAATCGAGGTGGAACCTCAATTCCTTGGATTTCTGCCTAGAAGCAACTAAGCTGATGGATCAGGGTTGCCTAGGATTCTTGGCATCTGTAATAGATTCGTCGGCTCAAGAGGTGAAGTTGGAGGAGGTGCCTGTAGTAAGGGAATACCCGATGTGTTTCCTCAAGAATTGCCTGGCTTGCCACCAGAGCGTGAAGTGGAGTTTGTAATTGAGTTGGCACCTGGAACTGAGCCAATCTCAAAAGCACCGTATAGGATGGCACTATCTGAATTGAAAGAGCTGAAGGTGCAGATGCAAGAGCTACTGGATAAAGGATTTATCCGCCCCAGTGCTTCGCCATGGGGAGCTCCGGTGCTGTTCGTTAAGAAAAAGGACGGATCACTAAGGCTGTGTATAGATTACAGACAGCTGAACCAAGTGACGATCAAGAACAAGTATCCTCTGCCAAGGATAGATGACCTGTTTGATCAGCTGGAAGGAGCGTGTGTGTTCTCCAAGATAGACCTAAGGACAGGTTATCACCAGCTAAGGATCAAGAAGGAGGATATCCCGAAGACTGCCTTTAGGACGAGATATGGGCATTACGAGTTCACTGTCATGCCATTTGGGCTGACAAATGCCCCAGCTGCATTCATGGATATGATGAACAGAGTGTTCAAGGAGTTCTTGGATCGATTCGTGATAGTCTTCATCGACGACATCCTGGTGTACTCGAAGAATGCTGAAGACCACGAAGAACACTTGAGGATTGTTCTGCAGACCTTAAGGGAGCACTCACTGTATGCGAAGTTTAGTAAGTGTGAGTTCTGGCTGAGCAGAGTGGCGTTTCTTGGACACATTGTATCAGGAGAAGGGATATCAGTGGATCCAGCTAAGATCGAAGCTGTGGAGAAGTGGCCGAGGCCAACAACCGTGACTGAAATAAGAAGCTTCCTTGGATTGGCTGGTTATTACAGACGCTTCGTGGAAAGGTTCTCCGCGATAGCCGCTCCGATGACAAAACTGTTAAAGAAGGAGTCGAAGTTTGAATGGAATGCAAAGTGCGAGGAGAGCTTTCAGGAGCTAAAGGATCGACTGACTTCTGCACCAGTGTTGACCATCCCATCCGGACCAGGAGGATTTGAAATTTACAGCGATGCGTCGCTAAGAGGTCTAGGATGTGTCTTGATGCAACATGGACGAGTAGTAGCGTATGCATCTCGACAGCTGAGGCCACATGAGATGAATTATCCGACGCATGACCTGGAGCTGGCAGCCATAGTGTTCGCATTGAAGATTTGGAGGCATTATCTGGTGGGAGAAAAGTTCCAGATATACACAGATCACCAGAGTCTGAAGTATTTGTTTTCGCAGAAGGAACTTAACATGAGACAGCGTCGATGGATGGAGCTTCTGAAGGACTACGATTGTGATATCCTATACCATCCAGGAAAGGCGAATAAGGTGGCGGATGCTCTGAGCAGAAAGTCGAGCATCGCGCATATGATGGTTAAAGAATGGACGTTGCTGGAGGAAATCAGAGACTCTGAGTTCAAGGTTGAGGTAGGAAGCCTCTCGAGCTTAATGGCCACACTGCAGATTGAACCCGAGATTCAATTGAGGGTTAAAGAGTTGCAGACTACGGACCCAGATATTCAGAAGATTGTGACGATGGATGCAGAAGAGAGGAAAGATGATTTCAAGGTGACTGAAGACGGGATAGTGAAGTTTAGAGGACGTCTGTGTGTGCCAAACGACGAAGAGTTGAAGGAAAGAATTCTATCAGAGGCACACAGGAGTAACTACAGTATCCACCCAGGAAGCACGAAGATGTACCAGAACCTGCGACAGCACTACTGGTGGAATGGAATGAAGGTGGATGTGGCTAAGCATGTAGCCAAGTGCTTGACATGTCAGCAGGTGAAGGCGCAACATTGCAAGCCTGGAGGACTGTTGCAACCTTTGGAAATCCCAGAGTGGAAATGGGAGCATATCACCATGGATTTCGTGACAGGACTGCCAAGGAGTCAGAGAGGAAACGACTCAATCTGGGTGATAGTGGACCGACTGACCAAGTCCGCACATTTATTGCAGTGCGAAAGGATTCTACGTTGGAGAAACTGGCAGAACTGTATGTGAGGCAGATTGTGAGACTGCATGGAGTGCCAGTGAGCATTGTGTCGGATCGAGATCCCCGCTTCACCGCCACATTCTGGAAGAGTCTGCAGGGTGCTCTAGGGACAGAGTTAAGGTTCAGTACAGCCTACCACCCTCAGACTGATGGACAGTCAGAAAGGACTATACAGACTCTGGAGGATATGCTGAGAGCTTGTGTAATTGACTTCAAAGGAGGCTGGGAAGAGCAGTTGCACCTAGTGGAGTTCGCCTACAACAACAGCTACCAGCAGAGCATCCAGATGGCACCATTTGAAGCGTTGTATGGAAGGGCCTGCAGGACGCCAATTTGTTGGGACGAAGTTGGCGAGAAAAGTATAACAGGCCCAGAATTGGTGCAACAATCAGTGGAGGCAGTCAAGGTGATCAAGGACAGACTGAGGACCGCCCAGAGTAGACAGAAGAGTTATGCAGACAAGAGACGTAAGCCATTGGAATTCCAAGTTGGAGATCATGTTTTTCTGAAGGTGTCGCCGATGCGAGGATTATCTCGGTTTGGCAAAAAGGGGAAGCTGAGTCCCAGATTCGTTGGGCCATTCGAGATATTGGAGAAGATCGGGACACTGGCTTATCGTCTGGCTCTACCGCCGAACTTGTCGCAGATCCACAACGTATTTCATGTATCGATGCTGAGAAAGTATGAGCCGGACCCTGGCCATATACTCGATCATGAAGTCATTGAAATGGATGACCGCGTCTCCTACGTGGAAAGGCCAGTAAGGATTGAAGATCGCAAGGAACAAGTGCTCAGGAACAAGACGATTCCATTGGTCAAGGTCATCTGGGAACACCATGGAACCGAAGGAGCCACGTGGGAAACGAAGACGAGATGAAGAAGAAATACCCTTACCTGTTTGAATGACCGTTTGTAATCTTGATTTTGGAGTAGGAACTAGGTATTGTAAATTTCGAGGACGAAATTTTTATAAGAAGGGAAGAATTGTGACAGTCTGAAAATTCGACCCAATTGTCAGAATTTCTAAATGAATGGAAATACTTCATTAATACACTCTAGTCGACGCTCACTCAGGATTAGCTACCCTGAGCTGACCAACCGAAGGGGAAAGGCTATCTGGGAATTTTTCCCAATCAGCCGCCCGTTGGCTTGAGACTGAGACAGAGTCGGTATTTATGAAATTGACCACAAAATGAAATCTGACGATGGACAATCGAATCAGTAAGATAAACACAATGAAGAAATGAAGTCGGTTTCAGAAATGTCGACTGAAGGTCAGACAGCCGGTGCACGTCGTGAAGCAAGACGTGAATGGAAAATTACCGAAATGCCCCCGGTAAATGCTCAGACCTTAGAATGAGACTAATTAGGATTTTTGAGAGTAGATTCGATAGACCGACACCAAATCCAGTCCAAAATTCGTTCGCGCTCGGGACCCGATCGGTGCATTTGGCACGCAAATCGAGGCAAGTCAAATCAGATGTCACATCAATCAGATGTGTCACATCAATCAATCAATCAAATCAATCGCGTCATGGCACAATTCCCATGAAATCAATCAATCAATCACATGTCACAAATCCCATCAACCACTCCACTAACTTCATTCCATTTTGTCTTTTATGAATTATAATCTCTCTCTCTCTCTCCTCCCTCACTTTTCGGCCGCCCACCCTCTCTCCTCCCTCTCCTCTTCGTTCCCTCTCTCCTCGGCCTCCTCTCTCGTCGCCCGCCGTCCGCCGCGAGCCGCCGAAGCCGCCGCCGTCCGCCACCTCCTCTCGCCACCTTCTTGCCTCATCTCGCCACCTCGAACAGCCCGAACCGCCGCCAAGTCCCTCCCTCTCCGGCCGGCCGCGAACCACGGCCGCCCGGTGTCCTTCCCCGTCGCCATCGCCATCATCGCCACCGTCCGTCCCGGCCCTCATTAGGTAAGCCATCCTCTAATCCTAGTTTAGGCTAGTATGTATATGTGTGGATGGTTATGTGTTAGTGGCTAAGTAGGGTGATTAGTGGTAATATGTGTGATTAAGACTAATGGGCTTTAGGCCCATCTTGTGTACATATTGGGCCGTGCGTGTGGGGCCTAGAGGGCATGAATTGGGCTTGGAAATGCTAGATATGTGGGCTGCAAAGAAGGGCTAGGCGTGAGGAATGGTGGGCCTCGAGATACCAATGGGCCTTGGAGACTTAATTTAAGCTAATTGGGCCTAAATTAATCAAATTGGACCAAATGGAATTAATGGGCCTATAATGGACGAAAATTATAATTAAATGGGCCCAATGATGGGTTGGAACATTAAAAGATGAGGCCCACTAATGCATATGGGCTTAGAGTGATCAAATGGGCCTAAAATGGGCTAAATGGGCTTAATTGGATAATCCTTTAAAATGGGCTTGGGCCCTACACGAAATTAATTCTAATGGGCCTTAATTTCATAATGGACTTAAGATTTAATGGGCCTAAGATTGGTAATTGGGCCTTAATCCTTGGTTAAATTCTATTTGGGCCCAACTGATTATTAAGCCCAACTTAACCTAATGGGCCTAACCCATTTCATTTAACTTTGAATCTTAATGGGCCCAACTTGACTAATGGGCTTTAAACCTTATAATGGGCCGACTTACCTTAATGAACTTATTCACCCATATGGGCCTTGGGCCTCAGGTCAGGCATTAGGCCCATTCGAACTCGAATCCTTTAATTGGGCCCTAAACCAATTTAGCCTAATTCAAACACACCTGAGGGACTGTTTAATCATTGAATCATTAGTCGTGGGTTAATAACTCCCAGGGGACTAGCATGGGTGATTGGGTTTAGGCCGAGTTGTTAAGGCCGCTGAGGTGAGATTCCTATCGTTATGGGTTTGACCCGAGAATTATTAGGGGATACCCTATTGAGGCTGTCTGGTTAGGGATTGTGCGTGGGCCTTTGATTTCTTATGGCTTGGCATGTTGTGCACATGAGAGTGTGATGGTTGCTTGATGCGTTCTGTACTGGTGCATTTATGCCATATCATGCATGCTCTATGTTTGATTGACTGATTGCAATCATGTGGGCCCGCATTCATTGAGAGCATGGCATGGGTCACCAGAGTTGTGACGCGAGAATGTGCCCAGAGGGGAAGTGGAGAGAAAAGGGAGACCAACGTAAGGCGTTCGAGACGCAGTGTGGTAATTGCCGTAGGGCACTGTTGGGTGAGCCCTGATGGGATTTGGAGTGACAGATGGGCATGGTCTATTGGGACCCGTTATGGCCGATTGAGGCCTGAGCATGATCCATTGGGATCCGATATGGCCGGTTGAGGCCTGTAGCATTGCATATGGCATCTGATTGATATCTCTTGTGCCCGTCTGTATGATATGAACTGTGTTGTGATAATTTGCACGTCTGTTAGCATGTTGGGGTCTGGTACTGAGGAGACTGAGAGTGTCTGAACCCTGGACCGTGAACCTAGTCCATTGGATAGGACCGACCCCACTAGTATACGCTATCCTACGTTAGGATTAGTGGTGAGCTTATTGAGTTTCGACTCATGGGCGGTGGTTGCCCTTCTTTTACAGATCCAGGTCACCCATGATGGCTGCACCGCCGATGCTTTTTGGACTGCCAGTGCAGATGGACACCGAGATTACCCTCCATTTTGATATGCACGCCACTCTGTGGCATAGGCATGTGACCACCGTTTTAGTAGATCAGGGTGGACCTTATCTTGTACCCCATAGATACGAGGCCTGGTTTAGAGAGGGCCTGTTGGCTTCGAGGGACCCCAGAGGGACTCCCCGATTCCCATGGAGGACGACCCGATCTTGCTGCAGCCAGCAGAGTATGGAGGCGAGGTGGTCGACCCCGACCCACTGCAGGAGATGCCGTCACCAGGACGATCTTTCTTAGATAGGTTCTCAGAATCGATGCTCTCACTAATCAAGATTTTCAAGGACTTCGCGAGGAGGATTCCAGAAACTGAACGGTATGAGATGGACAATAAAATTTGCATCCCTTGAATTTTTTGGTATATCCAACGAAATACTTACTAATAGTATTTGGGTCTAACTTCTTTTCCTAATGTTTAGACTTTTATTTCAAACAAGCATCCCAAATGCATACGTGTCACAAACTCGATTTCACACCTTTGAATTATTCAAAAGCATCTTTGGGATAGCCTTAGTCGAAACTCTGTTCATCGTTTACACCATTGTCTTAAGAGGTTCAATCCACAAGGACTTAGGAAGTTTTGAATTGCTTAGCATACTCCGCACCATCTCCATATTCAATGTATCTACCATAAAAGTTTTCATCTCTATCTTATCTCATGATCTTAATTTGCTTATTGCATTGTTTCTCTATTTAGCCTTAAATACTTTAAAGGCATCTAATGCTTCGTGCTCATTATGAAGCAAGTAAACATACATATATCGTGAGTAGTTTTCTATGAAGGAGATAAAGTACTTCTGACCATATGAGTCCATATTTGGATAACAAATGTCTGTATGTATAATTTCTAATATGTCCGTACTCTTATTGGCACTTTTCTTTGACTTATTGATCTGCTTTCCTTTATACAATACATGCAAGTATCACAATCAGTAAAATCCAAAGCATTGTGCACTCTATCATTTACCAATCACTTAATTCTATCGATGGACATATGTCTCAATCTCCGATGTCACAAAATAGAGGAATCTTTATTCGCAACACATAGTTTTATGCCGGTGTTATCATGAACATGCATCGCATTATAGAAGGCATTGTCTCGCAAATTAATTCAAAAAAGACCATCAGAGAAAATACCATTTCCAACAATTTCATATTTATATGACAAACTGAAGGTCGAATCTGAAAAGTTAAAGGAATAACCAAACAGTACAAGTCTGGAAACTGAAACTAAGTTTCTAGAGAAACTTGGAACATAAGAGGTCCTTTCCAAATTCAAAACAAAGCCACTATTGAGAACTAAGCTGCATATCCTAATGGCTTCTACATGCAAACGCATTTTGTTTTTTGAACAGATGAATTGTTCACTTCCCACTGGCTTCCTGTGGCTTTTAAAGCCCTGCAAGGAATTTGAAATATGGATGGTAGATCCAGAATAAATCTACCAAGTGTTGTGACTCACATCAAATATATTAGATTCATAACAAATACAAAATATTGGATTACCTTTTTTCTCAATCCAGGCCTTATATTTTACGTCATCCTTCTTTATATGCACCTTCTTCCTATAGAAGAAGCATTTAAATTCTTTCTTAATTTTCACTTGGGGAGGTACTTTAATCTTTTCCTTATGTTTTCCTTGCCCTTAATGCCTTCCTTTTGTTGCGAAAAGAGCACTCTCTTCCACTTCCATAAGTAGACTTTCTTCCTCTTGAATGCAAATGATCACGAATTCATTAATTGACCATTTCTCCTTATGTGTACTATAAGAGATCTTGAAAGATGTATACCACTGTGAAAGAGAGTTTAGAATGTAATATACAAGGAAGGATTTAGGTATCTCAATCTCAGGGTTCTTGAGCTTAGCTCCAATATCCCTTATTTTCTTAATGTGCTCACGCACATCTCTAATACTGTTGAGCCTCAACGGTGAAACATTCATGATTAGGGTCATAGCATGAGTCTTTTTCAAATAGACAAGCTACGCATCAATAGTTGCTAGTAAAACACTACTATGCTGGCAACTGAACCACGAATACTAGTAAAAAATTTTATTCCTTATGAACATCACACTAAGGTGGTTGGACTGCTCCCACTATTTATAAATAGTAACTTCAACCGGATTGCTAGTTTCTGTAGGAGCAAGCAGTTCATCTTTCTGAATCGCTTAATCAATATCTCTATCATTTTCACAATTCAACATGGGAACAACATTCTTAAATTCAATGAAGTTCATAGGTTGTAAAATTGCATAATAAACAAAAATTAAACATGCTTACGTCACAATATTTGAGGCAAATTTACTTAATACATGTTTTACCAATGCAAAGCATGTCATAAAATATGAATCAAATGACATCAAAAACTGTCTGTGAGCTAAGTTTCTAATTTAAATAGATTCATAATGACTGTATAATGAAACTATCATTTTATTTTACTTTTTCCGAATCCTAATGGGGAAATTAAGAAAAATAATATTGTATTTTAACCTAAGTAATCATATTAATATAATAAAAATTCTTATGGGATAAAATTCATTGTATTAATATAATTAATTACAACTAAACATCATTTCCATATGTGATCTAGAGGCTCTTAATATATAAATTTAATCAATTAGAGTTGTTGTGGTTAATCTCTAATTAATTAAAAATATATAGATCATTAGACATTTAATTTCATGCAAACTACACTTAATATTGTATATAAGGGAAAATCTGTAAATTTATGTGGGAAGGGACCAAATTTTAAATTAACCGAAGGCGAAAAAATGTAAATTAATTGAATGGGGTTAAAACCGTAAATTTTTGGCATAATCGGGGACAAAATGATAAATCTAGGCGGCAAGGACAGAACCGTAATTTTAGGCGTGCGGCATAAAAGACAAAACCATAATTTTTTTTTTTAAATAAAAGGAAGGTTTTGCCGATATGGGAATGCCCCCAATTTTGGACTAACCGCACAGGCTACCCGTTGCCCGCGGTTACTTCTTCCCCAACGCGAGCACAAGAACAGAAATTTTTTCGCGATGTCGTCGTTTCCTCGACGAAAAGCACCATTCAATTCTCCTCGCCATAAACCAAAATAATTGATGAATTTTGATCAACAAGCCAGCACGATCACGTAGGTCCAAGAATCAATGAAAACGGTGAAAGCATTTTTCCTTCGGAATCGAGCGAAAACCGCCAGAACGTGAAAACCCTATCTTGCGAACTTTCTTCACAAGATTCGCCTCCATTGAATATCCAAATGTCAACATACTCCCAGGTGATAAATTCCATTCCAGATAGGAGTTTGTGGCGGAAACTTGCTGAGGGAACTGATGGCGGGGACGCCAAGGCCGACGACGCCATACGCCCTCCCAGGACACGGTCGGCCCCTTGGTAGGACTAAAAACAAGGTTCTCATATAGAGTTCGTGTAATTTGTAAGTATGGAATGTCTGTACGTTAGCTGTTTCGTTTCAGAATGACATATCATTGATATTCAGATTATACCAAATAATTAGTAAGATAGGATATCTGACTTTAAATTCACAATTTATTAAACAACAGATAGGATATGATAAGCAATTCAGGAATTTCTTATCATATCCTATCCAGTCTTATTTTGAATAGAAATCCAGACGACTAAATGCAGCCTAAGAGAATTAACGAATGCTACGCTCTCACAGCACGATTACATACACCAAAAAGAGCTCAAAAAAAAATAAATAAATAAAGACATATACAAACAGCTCTCAAAAGCACATGCGATCCCAATTACAGGACAAATCGTCTAACTGAATGACCAAAGCATTTGCAGCTTGTTTTGCCGAAAATGGTCATTGACGACAGACCTTTCAACAAAGGATGGATCTTTGGCTTTTAAATTGAATTGAGTTCTATGGAATTTTTGACAGGAAACAATGAATATGGGATGTATTACAAACTACGAATGTTAAAATAATAAAGAACAAAGAATCGCTAGTATGAATAAGGAAGCGATAAAATTGCAGGAAATTTGCTAAGTATGGTTGATTGCGAATCTTCTTACAATTTGTTTTCCTTGCTTTATATAGCCTTGTACAAAGTATAATCATCAGCGGGGTCTCGCTTCTCGATGAGCACGCAGGGATCTTAGAGTGGCAACGCCTTCTAGATGCCATATGGCTTATCTTGTTTGAGCCCGTATCTTTTTTTTTTGTTTTGGTAATATGGGCTTGAGCTCATGAATAGCTATTGTTATATATTTAATATTTCACTTGTAATTGAATGATGTAACAGAAAAGCGGGAAGCGCTAATTTGTATCTCGATTTTTTTTCCCTCTTCACTTTTTACTTGGTTATGATTTGTGTGCCAAATTTTAACAATTCTTAGTTTTTTTTTTTTTTCATATCAGTAGACTGTAATAATTTAAATTTGAACAAAGCTCAAGAGCTTGACCGGAAATACAAAATAGACATCAATTAACAAATAGAAGAGAAATTACGTGAAGCTTGCTCATGGAGCCACAGGCAGGGAACTAGGAAACCTAATACGAACTCAATACTCAACGTCAATACACATGAATCTCTGAAAACTAATATGGATAACATAAAATGCCATATCCGATCTATTGAATCGTAGATTGAAGTTGTGAGCTCGCGATGCGCATGAGAACAAGGAAAAGTTGGACCCCCTTCAACAATTTCGAGTTCAGCCCTACTTCTTTCCAAGGAAAACTCATTCTATCACCAACAGCCTCCTTGTTTAGCACCTCCTAGTAAGAATTTACAGAAATGGTTCCATTTCATTCTTCCACACCAAAAAGCATCCACAGTAGCATAGAAACCTTCATATCATACAAAAAACCCAAATGATCATTCCATCGTTTAAATCATAACAATCAACTTGCACAGCCTCCTTGTCGCCGGAAGAGGACAAAGAAGGAAGTCGCTCCATTCCTCTCTAATCCTACTCCATGCACTGGGGCCATGAAGCTCTGATATCCTAAGTGACCTAAGCCTGCCTTTCCGAGGAAATTTAAAATTTTGCAACCACTACTTTCCTTCAGAGACGTTCATTTCCATCAATGAGCTGCTCAAGCCATTTGCAAAGAAGAGCCTTGTTAAATAACATGATCCAAAAAGTCATTTAACTGTTTTCAATTCACCAAATGGAAAGGCTGCGTTTCGGAAAGGCTTTCCAAGGAACGTTAGGCTAAATTTTAAGTGGGGGAAAATTTTTACAAACCACTACGGGAAAAGGCTTGCTTTGGAAAGGCCGAATACCCAAGGCTGGTCCTACGGTGCCTCAGCTTTTCAGCTTTCTGAGCATGCAAAAGGGTTCGATTAATGAATTTTTCCAATTTTCAATTTCACCCTCGCTCACTAACCATAATTCCAAACTTACTCGTTTAGAATGAAAACCCAGCACAGCTCAGCTCAGCTCAGCTCACCCTTTTTAGAATAAAAACCCTCCAGCCTCATGGACAGAAGTCGCTCACCTCTCTTCCCTCACCCCACAAACGCAGCTCAGCTGGTGAGTTCCTGGTGTGTGCTTGATTTGAATTAACATGTTGGCTGATGTACCTAACAGATATCATAAAAGCTACAGATTGATTGATATGGTCTAGTTTAAATATAATATATACATTGTACCAATGTAGTCCTGCTGAAAATTGCCTTAATAGCCACACACAGATGCGATCGATCATCATCTGTTGATCATACAACTTCCTGAGAAATGCAACAAGACTTGAAGCGTAGGCCTTTCCTGCCAGAATTCCAATGAGAAACGAGAACTCATATTTTTGAGTTCTCGTTTCTCATTGAATTCTGGCAGGAAAGGCCTACGCTTCAGTCTTGTTGCATTTCTCAGGAAGTTGTATGATCAACAGATGATGATCGATCGCATCTTGTTGTGGCTATTAAGGCAATTTTCAGCAGGACTACATTGTACAATGTATATATTATATTTTAAACTAGACCATATCAATCAATCTGTAGCTTTTATGATATCTGTTAGGTACATCAGCCAACATGTTAATTCAAATCAAGCACACACCAGGAACTCACCAGCTGAGCTGCGTTTGTGGGGTGAGGGAAGAGAGGTGAGCGACTTCTGTCCATGAGGCTGGAGGGTTTTTATTCTAAAAAGGGTGAGCTGAGCTGAGCTGAGCTGTGCTGGGTTTTCATTCTAAACGAGTAAGTTTGGAATTATGGTTAGTGAGCGAGGTGAAATTGAAAATTGGAAAAATTCATTAATCGAACCCTTTTGCATGCTCAGAAAGCTGAAAAGCTGAGGCACCGTAGGACCAGCCTTGGGTATTCGGCCTTTCCAAAGCAAGCCTTTTCCCGTAGTGGTTTGTAAAAATTTTCCCCCACTTAAAATTTAGCCTAACGTTCCTTGGAAAGCCTTTCCGAAACGCAGCCTTTCCATTTGGTGAATTGAAAACAGTTAAATGACTTTTTGGATCATGTTATTTAACAAGGCTCTTCTTTGCAAATGGCTTGAGCAGCTCATTGATGGAAATGAACGTCTCTGAAGGAAAGTAGTGGTTGCAAATTTTAAATTTCCTCGGAAAGGCAGGCTTAGGTCACTTAGGATATCAGAGCTTCATGGCCCCAGTGCATGGAGTAGGATTAGAGAGGAATGGAGCGACTTCCTTCTTTGTCCTCTTCCGGCGACAAGGAGGCTGTGCAAGTTGATTGTTATGATTTAAACGATGGAATGATCATTTGGGTTTTTTGTATGATATGAAGGTTTCTATGCTACTGTGGATGCTTTTTGGTGTGGAAGAATGAAATGGAACCATTTCTGTAAATTCTTACTAGGAGGTGCTAAACAAGGAGGCTGTTGGTGATAGAATGAGTTTTCCTTGGAAAGAAGTAGGGCTGAACTCGAAATTGTTGAAGGGGGTCCACTTTTCCTTGTTCTCATGCGCATCGCGAGCTCACAACTTCAATCTACGATTCAATAGATCGGATATGGCATTTTATGTTATCCATATTAGTTTTCAGAGATTCATGTGTATTGACGTTGAGTATTGAGTTCGTATTAGGTTTCCTAGTTCCCTGCCTGTGGCTCCATGAGCAAGCTTCACGTAATTTCTCTTCTATTTGTTAATTGATGTCTATTTTTGTATTTCCGTTCAAGCTCTTGAGCTTTGTTCAAATTTAAATTATTACAGTCTACTGATATGAAAAAAAAAAAAAACTAAGAATTGTTAAAATTGGCACACAAATCATAACCAAGTAAAAAGTGAAGAGGGAAAAAAAATCGAGATACAAATTAGCGCTTCCCGCTTTTCTGTTACATCATTCAATTACAAGTGAAATATTAAATATATAACAATAGCTATTCATGAGCTCAAGCCCATATTACCAAAACAAAAAAAAAAGATACGGGCTCAAACAAGATAAGCCATATGGCATCTAGAAGGCGTTGCCACTCTAAGATCCCTGCGTGCTCATCGAGAAGCGAGACCCCGCTGATGATTATACTTTGTACAAGGCTATATAAAGCAAGGAAAACAAATTGTAAGAAGATTCGCAATCAACCATACTTTAGCAAATTTCCTGCAATTTTATCGCTTCCTTATTCATACTAGCGATTCTTTGTTCTTTATTATTTTAACATTCGTAGTTTGTAATACATCCCATATTCATTGTTTCCTGTCAAAAATTCCATAGAACTCAATTCAATTTAAAAGCCAAAGATCCATCCTTTGTTGAAAGGTCTGTCGTCAATGACCATTTTCGGCAAAACAAGCTGCAAATGCTTTGGTCATTCAGTTAGACGATTTGTCCTGTAATTGGGATCGCATGTGCTTTTGAGAGCTGTTTGTATATGTCTTTATTTATTTATTTTTTTTGAGCTCTTTTTGGTGTATGTAATCGTGCTGTGAGAGCGTAGCATTCGTTAATTCTCTTAGGCTGCATTTAGTCGTCTGGATTTCTATTCAAAATAAGACTGGAATAGGATATGATAAGAAATTCCTGAATTGCTTATCATATCCTATCTGTTGTTTAATAAATTGTGAATTTAAAGTCAGATATCCTATCTTACTAATTATTTGGTATAATCTGAATATCAATGATATGTCATTCTGAAACGAAACAGCTAACGTACAGACATTCCATACTTACAAATTACACGAACTCTATATGAGAACCTTGTTTTTTAGTCCTACCAAGGGGCCGACCGTGTCCTGGGAGGGCGTATGGCGTCGTCGGCCTTGGCGTCCCCGCCATCAGTTCCCTCAGCAAGTTTCCGCCACAAACTCCTATCTGGAATGGAATTTATCACCTGGGAGTATGTTGACATTTGGATATTCAATGGAGGCGAATCTTGTGAAGAAAGTTCGCAAGATAGGGTTTTCACGTTCTGGCGGTTTTCGCTCGATTCCGAAGGAAAAATGCTTTCACCGTTTTCATTGATTCTTGGACCTACGTGATCGTGCTGGCTTGTTGATCAAAATTCATCAATTATTTTGGTTTATGGCGAGGAGAATTGAATGGTGCTTTTCGTCGAGGAAACGACGACATCGCGAAAAAATTTCTGTTCTTGTGCTCGCGTTGGGGAAGAAGTACCGCGGGCAACGGGTAGCCTGTGCGGTTAGTCCAAAATTGGGGGCATTCCCATATCGGCAAAACCTTCCTTTTATTTAAAAAAAAAATTATGGTTTTGTCTTTTATGCCGCACGCCTAAAATTACGGTTCTGTCCTTGCCGCCTAGATTTATCATTTTGTCCCCGATTATGCCAAAAATTTACGGTTTTAACCCCATTCAATTAATTTACATTTTTTCGCCTTCGGTTAATTTAAAATTTGGTCCCTTCCCACATAAATTTACAGATTTTCCCTTATATACAATTTAAGTGTAGTTTGCATGAAATTAAATGTCTAATGATCTATATATTTTTAATTAATTAGAGATTAACCACAACAACTCTAATTGATTAAATTTATATATTAAGAGCCTCTAGATCACATATGGAAATGATGTTTAGTTGTAATTAATTATATTAATACAATGAATTTTATCCCATAAGAATTTTTATTATATTAATATGATTACTTAGGTTAAAATACAATATTATTTTTCTTAATTTCCCCATTAGGATTCGGAAAAGTAAAATAAAATGATAGTTTCATTATACAGTCATTATGAATCTATTTAAATTAGAAACTTAGCTCACAGACAGTTTTTGATGTCATTTGATTCATATTTTATGACATGCTTTGCATTGGTAAAACATGTATTAAGTAAATTTGCCTCAAATATTGTGACGTAAGCATGTTTAATTTTTGTTTATATGCAATTTTACAACCTATGAACTTCATTGAATTTAAGAATGTTGTTCCCATGTTGAATTGTGAAAATGATAGAGATATTGATTAAGCGATTCAGAAAGATGAACTGCTTGCTCCTACAGAAACTAGCAATCCGGTTGAAGTTACTATTTATAAATAGTGGGAGCAGTCCAACCACCTTAGTGTGATGTTCATAAGGAATAAAATTTTTTACTAGTATTCGTGGTTCAGTTGCCAGCATAGTAGTGTTTTACTAGCAACTATTGATGCGTGCTTGTCTATTTGAAAAAGACTCATGCTATGACCCTAATCATGAATGTTTCACCGTTGAGGCTCAACAGTATTAGAGATGTGCGTGAGCACATTAAGAAAATAAGGGATATTGGAGCTAAGCTCAAGAACCCTGAGATTGAGATACCTAAATCCTTCCTTGTATATTACATTCTAACTCTCTTTCACAGTGGTATACATCTTTCAAGATCTCTATAGTACACATAAGGAGAATGGTCAATTAATGAATTCGTGATCATTTGCATTCAAGAGGAAGAAAGTCTACTTATGGAAGTGGAAGAGAGTGCTCTTTTCGCAACAAAAGGAAGGCATTAAGGGCAAGGAAAACATAAGGAAAAGATTAAAGTACCTCCCAAGTGAAAATTAAGAAAGAATTTAAATGCTTCTTCTATAGGAAGAAGGTGCATATAAAGAAGGATGACGTAAAATATAAGGCCTGGATTGAGAAAAAGGTAATCCAATATTTTGTATTTGTTATGAATCTAATATATTTGATGTGAGTCACAACACTTGGTAGATTTATTCTGGATCTACCATCCATATTTCAAATTCCTTGCAGGGCTTTAAAAGCCACAGGAAGCCAGTGGGAAGTGAACAATTCATCTGTTCAAAAAACAAAATGCGTTTGCATGTAGAAGCCATTAGGATATGCAGCTTAGTTCTCAATAGTGGCTTTGTTTTTGAATTTGGAAAGGACCTCTTATGTTCCAAGTTTCTCTAGAAACTTAGTTTCAGTTTCCAGACTTGTACTGTTTGGTTATTCCTTTAACTTTTCAGATTCGACCTTCAGTTTGTCATATAAATATGAAATTGTTGGAAATGGTATTTTCTCTGATGGTCTTTTTTGAATTAATTTGCGAGACAATGCCTTCTATAATGCGATGCATGTTCATGATAACACCGGCATAAAACTATGTGTTGCGAATAAAGATTCCTCTATTTTGTGACATCGGAGATTGAGACATATGTCCATCGATAGAATTAAGTGATTGGTAAATGATAGAGTGCACAATGCTTTGGATTTTACTGATTGTGATACTTGCATGTATTGTATAAAGGAAAGCAGATCAATAAGTCAAGAAAAGTGCCAATAAGAGTACGGACATATTAGAAATTATACATACAGACATTTGTTATCCAAATATGGACTCATATGGTCAGAAGTACTTTATCTCCTTCATAGAAAACTACTCACGATATATGTATGTTTACTTGCTTCATAATGAGCACGAAGCATTAGATGCCTTTAAAGTATTTAAGGCTAAATAGAGAAACAATGCAATAAGCAAATTAAGATCATGAGATAAGATAGAGATGAAACTTTTATGGTAGATACATTGAATATGGAGATGGTGCGGAGTATGCTAAGCAATTCAAAACTTCCTAAGTCCTTGTGGATTGAACCTCTTAAGACAATGGTGTAAACGATGAACAGAGTTTCGACTAAGGCTATCCCAAAGATGGCTTTTGAATAATTCAAAGGTGTGAAATCGAGTTTGTGACACGTATGCATTTGGGATGCTTGTTTGAAATAAAAGTCTAAAACATTAGGAAAAGAAGTTAGACCCAAATACTATTAGTAAGTATTTCGTTGGATATACCAAAAAATTCAAGGGATGCAAATTTTATTGTCCATCTCATACCGTTCAGTTTGTGGAATCGAGAAACGCGAAGTTTCTTGAAAATGACTTGATTAGTGAGAGCAATCGATTCTGAGAACCTATTCCTAAGAAAGATCC
>JAGVVM010000448.1:0-81158 GCA_019149425.1 Psidium friedrichsthalianum | reverse complement strand
TTGCCACATCAGCAATTTTTTTATCAAAATTAGCCTAAAGACTACATTGTTAATTCTTTAAAGGTTTAGGACTAAATTTGCAAATATTCAAAAGATTAGGAACTAAAATTAGCTTGATTTAAAGGTTTATGTACTAAAATGGCACAAACTGCAACGTTTAGAACTAAATTGGCATATAATAAGTTTAGGATTCTTTAGATAATTTTCCCGATTTTGCATTATCATTATCCTTTTCTCTCTCTTTCTAGGCGAATCTATCCATATGCTGAATTTCAACATCGGAGACTGCCTTATGTGGCATGTCTAATTCAGCCAGATCCTGACTCACGAGGGCGTATTTATCCCTCTTCAAACGAGCGGACGGCATGAAATTCCTTGATAAAGCATAGCTGAGGCGAGGCAACAAAAAATATCTGAGCCTCCACAGTCCTAATTTGTAAAGTAGTAATGAAGGATATGGACAAAAGTTAAGTAACGAAAAACTTATGTTTTGTTACTCCTCAAAAGATTGCTTGTGCTTTGGATTGAATCATGTGATGTAAGTTGACCTTCTTAACTATCAGTCCGATGAAAACTCTCCATGTACTAATTAAATTTTGCAATAAAAAAAAAACTCAAATGGTCTCTAAATTTTGCTCCAATGTGTAATGCGGTCCTTGAACTTTTAATTTATTCAATGTAGTTGCAAGATTTTTAGTACGTGTTCAAAGTTATTCCGGAACTTGAATTAATTGAAAGATCACATTAAACATTTTTATATAGTTCCGGGGCTAAACTAAACTTGTTCTAGAAGTTTCTTGACCACATTGAGTAAATCAAAAGTTCAAGGATCACATTGGCCAAATTGAAATTTAGGAGATGACATTGCACATTGAGCCAAAATTCATGGATCATTTGCATCGTTATTCTTTTTGCAATCTCTCTCTGAAAAATTTGTCGGTGACTTTTTAGACGTTCAAAAAATCCATTAACTGACCCCAGAAACTTCAACAAAGTGAATAATCGGAAAAGTTAATCGATGGAAATACATTGAGGATATCACGTATTCTGCATCCAAAAGGATCGAATACAGAGAAGCTAGAAATCAAAACGCAGCAAACTGAGGTATCCAAGATTACATATGCTCTGCCTCCAGAAGGAGCAGAAACACAGAAGCTCAAATCTTACTATACCCAAGAGAAAACCATCCAGCTCGCTACAAAGTTCAGTATAGTAAGAATAGACTATTCCAACTTGGTAGTTAAGGGCAACCCTGAATATGTGCGGTCATGTTGCGAAGCTAGTTTGAAGCGCCTCTGCGTGGAATACATTGATCTGTATCATCAGCATGGAGTCGACACATTGGTTCCCATAGGAGAAACTGTAAGTACCGCATCTGCTGTCTAAGTGCATTGGGTCGAGTGTATCTTTACTATCTCTTTAACCTTGCTTGATGATTTGTTCTGTCGAATAGTCTTTTGGTGATTGGCTCTATTGAAGTCAATAATCAAATTGGTTCCTCGAGGACGAATACAGACATGTGTTGAACCATGTCTTTCCTGTTCCACAGGTGCACGAAATAAAGAAACTGGTGGAAGAGGGAAAGATAAAGTACATTGGTCTATCTGAAGCCAGCCCAGACACAATCAGGAGAGCTCACACAGTGCATCCAATTACGGCTGTACAGACGGAGTGATCTCTCTGGAGTCGTGATATCGCGGAGGAGATAGTTCCATTACGCAGGTTAGTCTACAACGGCATCTAGAATTTATTAATTTGTTCATGTGTCTAAGTTTAGCACAGGACATGGAAATCTCATGCAACTTTTAATCCTGTTTCTGACCGTGGACTTCCGTAATGTACTCTATTTAAGTACGACTGCTATAATGAATTGCCTTTCTGCAATGCTCTCCGGTCACGTAGTTCGACTTTGATGTGCAATTGACGTATTGATGGCAGGACGTGCTAGGGAACTCGGTATTGGAAGAGTTCCATGCAGCCCTCTTGGCCGTGGCTTCTTTGCTGGGAAAGCTATAGTTGAGCGCTTGCCTTAAGTCAGCTCTCTGGTATGTCCTATTCACCCGTTTCAATTGGAAAAAAAGTAATGTTACCGCCAAAAAAAAAAAGAGTATCTTCTGCATATGACTTTCAGATAGATGACTGAACCACTGGTTGAACTACAAAACTGACCATAATCTTCTGTTGATTTTCCTTCATGCGATCTTTCTGTTGGTTGTATAAGTCTCTATACATCTCCATGACATTGCGAGACACGATCTCCCGGAGGGAATTTTCAGGTATTGCAACTCAAGGGTAACTACGTATTTAACTGATGCAAGAAAACCCCGTCTTAAAAGGTTACGCACCCTAGTATCAAAAAGGAGAACCTGGACAACAATAAAATCTTCTACTCTAGGATTGAAGATCTTGCGAGGAAGAATGGGTGTACAACAGCTCAATTAGCTCTAGCACGGCTTCTTGAACAAGGAAACGGGGGCGGTACCGATCCCCAGTGAGTCCTCTGTAGCAAAACATACATGAGTCATTCAACTCAAAATAAATTAAAGAAGGGGAAAATCAAAACTTGTGAGAAAAGAAAGACAGAACAACACAACGAAACAAGCACTTTGTGATGTGATTCCTGGGAATGTTTACTGGTTTTCTGTGAACTTCGCTAGGTACGACTAAGGTGAAGAACATAAATGGGCATAAAAATCACGGACTGTAATAGAGCTACATGGCTCCTTCCGAACTATGTAAGACTTCATCTGCATAGGATTATGTAGTTAAGAAGTGCATCTGACGATGAGGCTACTGCAAATGTTTGACGGGCTTTTCTTTTCTTTTTCACTTCTCTAGGGACGACTAAGATCAAGAACTTAGATTCCAACATAGGCTCCTTGAAAGTGCATCTTACCGAAGAAGATTTGAAAAAGAGATTTCTGATGCCGCGCCCACCGGCGAGGTGGCAGGGGGCAGAGCGTACGGCGGCGTGGCTCACGCATTATGGAAGTTTGTGAACACACCTCTGCTCACCCAGAAATTCTAACCGTAACGAGTTCAAGGTTGCGTTCCTGGCCGCCCTATTCTAAATCGGAGCAGACCTGCAAACTTAACATCACTGTCTTTTTTTTTTCTCACCGTTGTCTCAAGGATTTTGTTCATACATCCCGCCTTTTATCTCATGGTAAATTGAGAATCCCAAGTGGATGATCTTTCATTATAATAATCATCAACTGATGGGGAAAAGAGAGTAGGTGTGCGCATTGCCTCGAAGTTGAGGGTTGGCTTTGTGAGAGTGAGTTTATTTACTCCTCAATGGCTCAAAGAAGTGGATGTAATAATTATTCACAATTCTCCATGGGAAGAATGAAAGTTTGCACAATGTTTTACATTGAAAAAACTACATGTACTATTTGAATTTTGCAAGGAAAAATGACACAAATAGTCCGCGAATTTTAGCTCAATGTACAATGTGGTCTCTGAATTTTCAATGTGTTCAATGTTGTCCTGAACTTTAGCTTAATATTCAACATGGTCCTTGAACTTTTAATTTGTTCAAATTTTCGGCACATGTCCAATGTAATCCTTAAATTATATGAAAATATTCAATATAATCCTTCCATTAATTTAAGATTAGAGACAAAATTGAACATTTTGGTATAGTCCAAAGACTAAAAATGAACATGTACCTAAAGTTTATAAGCCATATTGCACATTGGGTTAAAGTCTATGAATTAAATTGAACAAATAAAAGTTCATTGATCATGTTGCACTTTGGGTTGAAGTTGATGATTATTGTCCCCTTTTGCGATATCCCTCTTTCCTGGATTTTTAGAAAAATTGCCGGTGAATCATTAGTCTTCAAATACCCATAAAGTGACCCCCCAGATATTTCAATGAAGTGATTGAACCCAAAAGTTCGTGGATCGAAATACATTGAGGATAGCATGTACTCTACCTCCAAAAGGAGACAATCAGAGAAGCTAAAAATCAAAACGCGTCATACTGAGCTATCTAAGATGACACATGCTCTGCCTCCAGAAGGAGCAGAAACAGAGAAGCTAGAATCAAAAGCTGAGAAAATAAATGGCAGCATTGGAGACTCCAAGAGTTAAGCTGGGAAGCCAAGGACTGGAGGTAAATTCAATCAAAACCCAATCCCAAATCTTTGAATGCCCATTAAGTTTTTCTGAGAGCCGCCCTGTCTTGCTTACTCTTTTTGTTCATTGAATTTCGACTGTAAAATGAGAATGCTAAACTCTGTCTACACCGTTGGGGGGTCTCTGGCTGGTAAAGGAATCTGGGGAATGTCAGTGAATGGTTCAGAAGTTTTAGCTTCTGAAACCATGGGAGTAAGATCGTTAGTCTCCTATTCTTTGTTTCTGCGCTTTGAGCTTATGGCCTGTAGTTGAATGCACGGAAGTGCTAATCACTCTTGAGTCTGTTTGTGTTCAGGTATCTAAGTTAGGTTTTGGATGTATGGGCTTGAGTGGCGTCTACAACTCTCCACTTTCCGATGAGGACGGCGTCGCCATAATAAAGGAAGCTTATAGCAAGGGAATCACGTTCTTCGACACTGCCGATTCTTATGGAGCAAATGCTAATGAAATTCTGGTCGGAAAGGTATATTGTTATCCCCAGAAAACCATTGCGTTTCTGTGGCCCCACAGGTTGTCATGCCAGTTATTGTGTGCATATGATCTCAAGCTCAGTATTTGGTCTTTCCATTCCTTTTCTTTAGATGAACCTGAAGAGGATACTGTCTGCATCTTGAGGGAGGCTGAGGTACTAAGGATGAGATGCTTCTCCACACCCTTTTTTATGCGGGCACTAGTGTTTCAAAAAGCTTACAAGTTCGATATTCTGCTTGATCTTGGTTCATTTTAGCTGGGGAAATAGAGAAAACTAGTAGGGAAGGAAGGAGATATCGCCCTTTAATGATGTGTCCCTTCTATTTTGCTTTCAAGGAGACCAATTTTTCTCCATTTAGCAAGGTTGATTTGATGAATTAAGACTCAATTGTATGGGAATTGGAGATTAAGGTGCTTCTGGTGTTACTTTGCAGCTTCTTGCCATCATCTGATACTCTTCATACTTGATGCGATTGTGATTGTCTTTTAGGCCATGAAGCAACTCCCAAGAGAAAACATTCAGCTAGCCACAAAGTTCGGTATAGTAAGATTAGACTTTTCCAACTTGGTGGTTAAGGGCAGCCCTGAATATGTCCGGTCATGTTGCGAAGCTAGTTTGAAGCGCCTCGGTGTGGAATACATTGATCTGTATTATCAGCATCGAGTCGACACTTCAGTTCCCATAGAAGAAACAGTAAGTACTGCTTTTTTTGTCTAAAGTCGAGTACATGTTTAGTCTCATTTGTAACTTACGTTGTTATCTGTTCTATACGATAGTCTTTCCCTGTTTGGTTCCTCGAGGACGAATACAGACAAGTGCTGAACCATGTCTTTCCTGTTCCATAGATGCACGAATTAAAGAAACTGGTGCAAGAGGGAAAGATAAAATATATTGGTCTCTCTGAAGCCAGCCCTGATACTATTAGGAGAGCTCACGCAGTGCATCCAATTACGGCTGTGCAGATGGAGTGGTCTCTCTGGTGTCGTGATATCGAGGAGGAGATAGTTCCACTATGCAGGTTAGTCTAGTTTAGTATCCAGACTTTATTAATATGCTTGTGCATCTACGTTTAGCACAGGACACCGAAATCTCAAACGACTTTTGGTTTTTCGTTTCAAGCAATCCTGTTTCTGACCCCTCGAACATTCGTGATGTACTCAATTTGTATAGGACCGCTACATTGAATTTCCTCTCTTTGACATTCTTTGGTCATGCAGTTTGACATTGATGTGAAAATGACCTAGTGATGGTATGACGTGCTAGGGAGCTCGGTATTGGCATAGTTACATACAGTCCTCTTGGCCGTGGCTTCTTTGCTGGCAAAGCGATTGTTGAGAGCTTGCCTTCAGTCAGCTCTCTGGTATGTCCAATTCATCTGTTTCAATTGCAAGAATGTAATGTTACCGCAAAAAAAAGTATCTTCTGTATATGACTTTCAGCTAAATAACTGAACCACTGGTTGAACTAGGAAACTGGCCAGGTTGAGGGTTTATAGGTTGTATAATCTTCTCTTGACTTTGTTGTCATTTATGTGATCTTCTGTTGGTTTTATAAGCCTCTATACATGACATAGGAAAACGTAAATCCCTCGAGGGAAGTTTCAGATGTGACGACTCGTGGGGAACTATGTATTTAGTGACTGATGCAAGACAACTCTCTCTTGAAAGGTTATGCACCCTAGATTCCGAAAGGAGAACCTGGAGAACAATAAAATCATCTATTATAGGATTGAAGATCTTGCCAGGAAGCATGGATGTACAACAGCTCAATTAGCTCTAGCATGGCTTCTTGAACAAGGAAACGGTGTTGTAGCAATCCCCGGTGAGTCATCTGTAGCTTGTATTTGGAGTCGAATGACTGGCGCATGCTTTGCGGTAGACTGAAGATTGTCCTCTTCTAATGACGCCCAAAAGATCCAGCAAATGTAAAGAGGTCCTTAAAGAGATTTTCATGCGAAAACCAGGAGTTCTGAGCCCCTCAACAAAACTGAGGAAAGAAAAAGAAATTAAGGAAGGGGGGAATCAAAAACTGTGAGAAAATAAGGAAAAAAAACAACAGAATCAGACAAGCTCTTTCTGATGTGATTCCTGGAATGATTACTGGTTTTCTGTGAACTTTGCTAGGGACAACTAAGATCAAGAACTTAAATGACAACGTGGGTGGCTTGACTTTGAAACTCACTGAAGAAGATTTGGAAGACATTTCCAAAGCCGTGCCCATCAACGAAGTAGCAGGTGGTAGAACGTACGAGGGCGTGATGCATGCGACATGGAAGTTTGCTAACACACCTCTGCCGACCAAGAAGTACTTCGCATAAGAGGTTCACGATCGTGGTCCCGCAGCCCAGTTCAAGGACCCGAAGGCTCCAAGAATGCGATGACCAATAAGTAGCAGAAGGCTCGTGAACTTCGGAAGTGTTCTTTGTTCTCCAAGCCATTGCAAGAATTGCGGTTGAGCCTTCCTTCTCATGTTCTGATGCTGTTTTCAATGCTTGCGAGACCTTGTGCGTGTACTTCACTCGCTGCGGGCTTTGCGATTGAGCGGTTAATGCCATGCTACAAGCTCTTTGTCAAGACTCTTCTCTGAGACAACTAAGAGAAACTTTCATTCTTTACTTCAAGCAGAAGGAGCCACTTTATGGAAAATTCCATGCCATGAACTGATGCTTTATCCATTTCCAGGGGAACCAAAACAGACGGGACCGATTCGTCCTTTCACATGTATTCTGATAAGCACAAAGATAAATCTGAGTGTGAATGAAATTGACTGACTGTTCCTAAGGACAGAAAAGCCAAAAAGACACCATCGTAGGTTAACTTGAGTGTTAAGGAACATGTTCACACACAAAAAAAAAAAAAAAAAGGGAAATCTCCATAAGGTTTGGCCTTCTCAATTCTAATTCCCCATACCCATTCTTCTGAACTACTGGCACTTCTCACTGGGCATTTTCTGTCCCAGCACCACACTGGGAACCTCATGAGCCGTTACCTGATGAAAGTCATCCACAGCTTCACCCAAGCCCTTGCCCTTGGGAAGCTGTTGAGGAGGGTAAGAGCCTTTGAGCCACACGGTTCATTTCAAATGGGCACTTCTTGTTCTGCATCTTCTACTCTTTTATCATTCTAGAAAACTTTGAACACGATTTAGAATTAGCGTTCACAAAACCAATCCTCGTGAATTAAGGCTCCGTTTAATATTTCCCTGAACGTTTTCACTGAGGTCGTTTGAAATAATTAGTTAATTTTTTTTTTCATTTTCGACAACAATATATATTTTCACGGAGGATCGTGATATTTTCCTTTCAATCCTCGTCCCCCTCCTTCTTTCTGTTTTTGGCCCTTTGCTTCAAGCGTTCATGTGCTCGCTGAGGGAGACCTCAAGGCTCTCTCGGGTCAATGTCAAGTCAACCTTTTAACTTTACTCCCCAAAAGCCTTCGACAAACTCCTTCGTCATTCTGCGATCTCTTCCTGTACGCAGAACTGAGCTCAGAGAGAGAGAGAGATGGTGGCGCGGAGGTTTCGGGTTCGCCACAACGGCTCCGACTTCGAAGTCGACTACGACACGGACGACGGCCTTGAAGTCTCTCTCTCTCTCTCTCTGTGTTCGCTGCGAATTCGATTTGCTCTTGCTCTCCCCGATTTGTCTGCAGCTAAGGCTTTGCCTCTTCATTTGCAGGTGTTCCGATACCAGCTCTTCTCTCTCACCTCGATCCCTCCCGACGAGCAAAGGGTCATTTCTCTCTCGCTGAATCGTCGCGAAATTGTTGATTTTTTTTTTTTTGCTGGTGTTGATGCATTGACGTAGGGATTAAGGTACGATTGCGTGATTATTCGGTTTTGCTGTTCCCTCGCTAGATCGTTGCAGATGGTAACGATCGAGTCGTCTCCGCGGACTCCGATCTCGTCGCGGTGGCCGACAAGCTCCGGCTCGTGTCGATCGATGAAGAAGGGGAGGGGACGGCGGGTCGGAGCGCCGGTGGCAGTGCGGAATTGCTCAAGTCAGATGAGGAGCTGGCTCGATTGTTGCAGGTAGGATTTGATATTCTTGGATCACAGTCGTGCAGGCATCCCCTGAAAAGTTTGTTGAAAATTTGCGCGGGCGACTTGTGTTTATCGTTTGAGAAATTGCTCCGCGGCTCCTATTTTAATTTTTTCCACCAGATAGCGTTGGTGTTTCAAATATCTTTTTTCGGTTCTTTTAGGCTGAAGAGGAAGCACTGCTGTTACAGCAGTTTGTTGTGGGGGACAATAGTTCTCAAATGGAGGAGAGATTGAGGCCTTACATCAATCAAGTTCGCCAGGTAATAATTATCTCTGTCTGTACTTTTTGTTTTCTCCTCTCATCCGTGTCAGAGAGAGCAATATCTTCCACTTGACTGAATTAGTGCTGTTCGTGAAATTTAGTATGAGGATCCTAGAGCCCAAGAGGCTGCTCGGAAGACTGTACCTGTAGATGAGCTTGAGGAGAAGGCATTGGTATCTCTGGCCCAGGTGAGAGGGATAGTGTGGTTTTGCTTTGACCTCATTACCAGCAACGACCAATTTGTTGATGTTTTCTCTTGCGAACAATTGAGTATTTTGTTGCTGTAATTGCTGTTCATGATTGGTAATTTTGATTTGGTCAGGAGGGGAACTTCAAACCATCCAAAAGCGAACGGGATCATGCTTTCTTAATACAGCTGCTTTACTGGTTCAAACGTTCCTTCAGGTGCTTTTTAACAGTTATCTGTTGCATTTTTCTGGTTAGTTTTTCTAAATACTGGATAGTGGATATCTTGTGCAGTGATGCCAATATACAACAAGAGCTGAAGAGTTTCTTGATCATTTCGTTTTTACATCACCTGTGTTTGTTATAGTGCAACAGTTTATTGAAGTATTCCTGCTATTGGGCTCTCATATTCATCTGCCTCATGGGTAGAACTTCTTCAGTCTATTCATTTAGTGTACAGGGTAGTGATCTTGATACTTATATGGACAGACTTCATGATAGAAAACTGGTTGTTTTTTCACGGGTTTTAATTTGGGATCTCATAGTCAACATCGTCGGACTGAAGATGTAGGTATCATCATTGTATGCTTAAGTGATATCAGTCCTCTCAGAAAAACCAGAGATGGATCTTGATAAATCTAAATGTCACTCGTCATGCACCACGGAATTCCTGGTTATATGCACCAGAGCATGCTTTGCTGTTATGTTCGATATGAGGGTTGAATTCTGGTTCAGGACTGCAGGATGGCAACTTTGCTTTTTATGCTTGTCAAGCTTAAGCAAATAGCTGTTTAGTTATCTTTATTGGAGCATGATAGGCAGACATGGAAGTTGAAAAGGGATAATTTTTAGCATTTAGGTCAGAGTTAGGAATAATTGTCTAATGACAGGTAGAAACATTGAAAGCTGAAAAAATAAGAGGGGCAAATAATGACATTTTTTAGCATGTAAATCTTTTGAATACTTACCTTTATATCATGGTTTATAATGATGGAAAATGCAGAAGAGAAATTTCATGTTTCTTTAAGTATTATGAATTACTTACCTGTGTTCTTATTGTTGCCTGTACAAATTCAATATTTAAACTGGAATATAAGAGGGATCTGAACTCATCTATTTTTGCAGCTGGGTTAATGCTCCTCCTTGTGAAGGATGTGGTAGCGAAACTGTAGCTCTAGGCATGGGCACTCCACTTCCTTCCGAACTTCATTATGGTGGTTCTCGTGTCGAAATTTACCGGTAGGAAAAGATGATATTCTTGCTGCCATCTTCTTATCACCCACACACAAAACAACCCCCCCCCCCCAAAGGGCCTGCGGGAAAAGAAGGGGAAAATAAACAATTCTCTGTTAATTTTCATGATGCAGTCGACTTCACATTTTATTCAAAATTTTGAGTTACACTTTCATTAAATAAGTTGTACTCTTGGCAACCTTATTTACATATTATCTGGCAGGGGAATTAGTTCATCTGTATTTTTAGAGTGACCCATAGAGGAGTACATCTTCTCAGGGGGATGTAGGCATAAACATTCTCAAAATAGCAAGAGGTTTTTGCTATATAAAGTAGCAGAGATTTGTTTAGAAGGAGAAGGAAAAAAAATAATACCATGGTTGAAATCTACTGAAGCATACTGTTTGTCAGAACATTGGAGTATTGTGCAGAGGAAATTGACTCAAGAAAAATCCTATGAACTAGGAATTCGAAAATATGGTGGACTGGGAGTACATCAAAGTTGGAGTGTCAAACCCTGTATTCACAAATAACCATTGGCAGAACCTGACGGCTGCTAGCAATTTGAATATTGGAGAAGTGCTTATCCAGTCCACTACCTTTTCGTGAGCACATTTCCTTCAGGGAAAAAAAAAGACAGAAAAAAGGAAAAAAAAATTAGTAAGACTCAAATTCAAATTCAAGTTGTTTGTTTCTAGCTGTCTAGTTACAAAAATATTTGAAGCAAATTAACTTGGTAATTATATTGGTAGTTATCCTGAGCTTCTATTGTTCCCTCTAATTTCACACTTCTTGTTCTTTTTGTTGTCTTTTGCCAATTCTAGCTGCAAATATTGCTCAAGGATCACACGTTTTCCAAGATACAACGACCCAATGAAGGTAGATTGGTTTTCTAACCTCTAAATGAAAATAGTTCTATTGCGTCCTCCCTTTTTCCCTGAGCGAATATTGCACTGAACAGACAACTAATCTTTTGCCTTTTTCTCTACTGGAAGCTCTTAGAGACAAAAAGGGGCCGTTGTGGGGAGTGGGCAAACTGCTTTACATTCTACTGTTGTGCTTTTGGTTATGAAACCCGTCTGGTTAGTTTTTTCTTTGCTTAATCCTTCAGGCGGTCTATGCTTAACTCTTCATTTCCAAGTGAGAAACAAAAGAAGTACCGCCAAAATGCATACTTAGTCTTCAATATTGAGGATTGATTGCAGGATATGTAATTTGGTGTAGGAAATTTAATTGCTATCATTTCCATGACAAATTATAATAGAACAAATTGGTTGGAGTGTGAACTGGCTTGATATAAACCTTAGATCGTTTGCTTTGCTGTTACATGCTCCTGGTTGGATCATTATCTACAAGATCATATTCTGTTAGGGCACACTTTGGTGTGCTTAGTATTGTCTAATTAGCCTTAATATGAACTCGCACGAACTAAACATGAGATCACTCGTTTTGCCATTACATATTTGTGGGTGCATCATTATCTCCAAGATTATAAACTGTCAAGGCACTCTTTCCTGTATTATGTATTGTGTCATGCAAGGTTTTAATGGTTCTTCCCCCTTTCCCTGTCTCGTCCTTCTGTAGGTTTTAGATTTCACTGATCATGTGTGGACAGAATGCTTTTCGGTACATTTGGGAAGGTAGAAACGTCATTTACATCATGCACCTCATTCACACTTCTGATGAAGCATGATTTTATATCAACTATCACTAATATTTCCTGTTGCGCGTGATTGTACAGATGGATGCATCTTGATCCTTGTGAGGGAGTTTATGACAAACCTTTGTTATATGAAAAGGGGTAACACAGTTTGATCTCCCTTTGATTGTGACTAACATTCTAAAGTGTCCCTCTGCCTGTTTTCTTACTTTGAGTGAAATTTTGCTTTCCGTGCTTAATATGCTAGGTGGAATAAGAAATTGAATTATGCATTTGGGATAGCAAAAGACGGAATCTATGATGTCACGAAACGCTACACAAAGAAATGGCATGAGGTAATTTCTCTTTTCAGCAAACATATGGTCCTAACTGGGAGTTTTACCAACGTACACGTAGATTTTGTTTTTCTGCTTGTATGCAGGGAGCAATATCAGATATACACTCATATGTTGTGTTATAGTATGGGAAGACAGATTCTCAAAGTAACCCTTAAAATAATAACACCTGAAAATTAGATGGTTCGTTGATATATACTTTACGAGTAACTTATAATGATCTTTTAGGGGGTAAATTGAGTCAAGTAATTGAGAGAATCCAATACATTGTGTCAAATCATTTCTTTATTGGTTTCAAATGCAGGTTTTAACACGGAGAAATTTGATTACAGAGACATCTCTTTCAGCTGTTATAGCTAAGTTTGGACCAAAAGAATGTCGGAGAAATTTTACATCTCAGGTGCTTTCTGCCCTTGAAGATCGTGAGAAAAGGGAAATTGGAAGCAATTGAGAGAGATCTTCATGCAGCAGATGATGCCTCATATCTTGCCTGGAAGGCAAAGTGGGGACAAGGAATGGCGCGTGTCCAGATCAGAGATTGGTCCAGATGACAATGGATCTTTGAGTAGCTCATGTTGCCCAGTTCGTGTTTTGCTTTGATGGGCACGTAACAAAGAATCTATGATGCATTTTTCTCCCGTCCTCTCTCTTAGCAGACAAATCTGTTACTAAGTTAAGAGCTCTTGAAGTTCTAGAGACTTTTAAGCAACTTTTAGAAAAGATGAGGAGATTGTCCTTCAAAACAAGGAGAGCGTCACTTGATTCAGCTTCAATCGGGACACCATCATTTGTGAATCAGTTGCTTCCTTCCTTCGGCGAGCTACTTAATGCACTCTCTCTGAAGTGTGAAAACATGGACGGAAAGATTGACATATCTCTGGCTGGTGACCCTGTAAAAACCTCATTAGCATTACCTGTAGTTCTGGATGCTTTGGAGGATATGATCCAGAACCTTAGACAGAGTGACCATTTCAGTAGTGATGTCCTGTCCTTGCCACTATTGAAATCTAATAGAATCCCTCTGGTTCAGTTCTTGCAAGTGGTGAGGAACTTCCTCTTGGAATTGTAAGTAGTGGTTTGCTCTTTGACCTCTTACGGTTCCTTCACACTTTTACTCTTCGTGCCTTGATGTGATGTCATAAAACTATTCTGATTAACTTTCAGGCCACAGCAGCATTTGATGGTACTCGAGAGACAAAATGGGAAGAACCAAATGGGGGTCGAGGTAATATGGACTGATCTATGAGAGTTGTTGGATTGTTTTTTTCTTCGGAACTCTGATGGTGAGATCATGGTGAAAGCATGATGAATCACTGATGAAATTTAGTTGGGTTGCTGTATTCTGTGTTTGTTCTTTCCAACTATTAGTTTGTGTTTGCATTTCTTAACTATGGAAGTGACTCTTGCAGGTTGTTGGATCATGTTCAAAGTACCGGACGGCCAGATGAAAGAGCTTGTGGCTTACGAATTTAATGTCTGCCAATGACGCTCCCGAAAGAGATCCAATGAATTGGTGCGCTTCCTTCTGCATAGTTCTCTGATGGCGTGTGGATTCTATTTTTGTTGTAATTTAGATAGCTTTGAAAGTATACTTCTGATGCGTGATGTTCATAAACCATTTTGCCAGCAAAATATTCTTCTGGATTTTGTTGTTCCCAACGTTCGTATTTCACCAATTTGATGCTTCATATTCCCATGAGCTTAAGATGCATCTAAGAATGTCTCAATCTTGTTTTGGTCTTTGATCATCTGACTGTTGAGTCACATCTCCTTTGTTCAGAGATAATTCCTTCTTCCTTCTGGCATTAATGCCTTCGTTGTAGGAAGAATCACCTTTTTTTTATTGATTGCTACTTTTTCGGTCCTTCTCAGGATTGTGGAGGGAAGCAGCGATGGAGGATCCAGCTGGCATGTTTTGGATGAACAAACTTCCCAGCTGTTTTAAAAACCGTTTCGAGCGCAGGACATTCAAGATCAAACAAAAGCCCCTGCATCCAATTCTTTCAGGTACACTGTCGACCTAAAGATCTTTTTCGAAGTTTGAAAGTTAGATCTTATTGATTATTCACTTGATGTTATGCATCACAGGTTTAGGTTTCTCGCAGTGCGAGATGTTCAGTCAACATCGCGGCTGCAGTTAGGAAGCATCGACCTTTATGCAAGCCGCAGCTGAATGCGCCGAACACTAGCCCCGGGGCGGTTTCAATGCGTTGCAGTAGCCAATCTGTGTTGGAACAATTCAAAGAGATGAAGAAAATCATCGTAATTATGAAAGATGGATCTATTGCCGAAGAACCTGGTGCCTCCGGTGTTCCATTCTGTAACACCCTTCCCCAGGGACCCCATGTATTGCCTGATAGGACAGCAGCACCATGCATTTCACCACAATGTATTATAAATTTGATTGTCTGGTAAAATTGTCAGTTACCTTACTCGCAAGAAACATGGTCAGCAGACATATGGATTGGAAAAGAAATTAGCGAAGAAATTTAGCTGGGTCAAAAGCTCATATGCATCTGAACCACAGTTGCTACTGGTTATACACTTCTTGTACAGCTCGAGCTATCTGGTTTTGAGTTTCTCTGTCTTCGAGCCATAATTTATCAAGAAAGGATGAAAAGTCACATCTCTCTTTGTCCAGTGATTCTTATGTGCAGTTTTTATTTCATAAAGGTTCAAAATTTGAAAAATATTTTTCAAAAAGGTCATCTGTATGGTTTCCAAAAGCGAATGAATGAAAATGTTTTCATCATTCACGAAAATAATTAGTCATAAATTATTGATATGATGTAATTTTTTGTTGATTAGTATTTCATTGGATATACTAAATATTTTGGCAAAAAATGTTTTCTACATTTTGGTGTTTTCTTAAAGAAAGTACTTTTAAGACATATTTGGTAACACTTCGTATTTTTTCATTCTTGTTCTTTATTTTCCAGAAAAAAAATTGTTCGGAAGATGTAAATTGATTTTTTTGTTTCAGAAACAATTCTTGTAAGAATTAAAATGAAAATAAAGTAAGCTTCTTCGTTTTTGAAAGCGGATCAAAAACAATGTCATCCTACAGTTCTTAGTCCACCGCCGGTTGCCACCGCAATCTCGTCGTCCAATCGACGTTATTCAGCCGAAGCTGGAAAAGTGCATATGGATCCTGAAGCAGATTGCAACACCAAACGAACGCTCCTCCCTAACCAATGCCAACCGGAAAACCTCACTTCACCGAATGGCTGGTCACCAAAAAAAAAAAACCACCTAACCTAATCCCATCAAAAACCGACAAGTTCTCAAATTTCTCAAGGAGCACAAATGTTAACACGAAGCAGAAAACCGAACCAAATCCAAAGGGGTGGTGACAACACAACTCAGTGGGGTTTGAAAGTGTGAAAGAAACCAACTCCAACCGCCCATCATCCTCCGTTTCCCCCGGAAATGTCCTCCGCCGCCGCCACCAGCCACGCCACGCCTCCTCCTCCTCCTCCCTATCTTCGTTCTCCACCGCTTCCCCGCCACGGCCGCCGTGTTAATCCTGCGCACCCCCAAGTCCCTTAAACTGCGCCACCCCTTTCGTTAACTCCAAAACCCGTCTCCATCAGGGCCCTCTCGTCCCATCCCCGTCCCCTCCCCTCACCCAGGACGACCTCAAGAAGATCGCCGCCGAGAAGGCCGTGGGCTACGTCCGCAGCGGCATGGTCCTCGGCCTCGGCACCGGCTCCACCGCCGCCTTCGTCGTGGCCAAGCTTGGCCAACTCCTCAAGGCCGGCGAGCTTTCGGACATCGTCGGGATCCCGACGTCGAAGCGCACCGAGGAGCAGGCCCGGGGGCTCGGCATCCCGCTCTCGGCCCTCAACGACAATCCGCGACTCGACCTGGCGATCGACGGCGCCGACGAGGTGGACCCAGATTTGAACCTGGGGAAGGGGAGGGGAGGGGCCCTCCTGAGGGAGAAGATGGTGGAGGCGGCGAGTGAGAAGTTCGTGGTGGTGGTGGATGAGACCAAGCTGGTAAGTGGGCTTGGCGGGAGTGGATTGGCAATGCCGGTTGAGAGTGGTGCAGTTCTGCTGGAAGTACAATTTGGTTAGTGGTTTTGGAGCTCACTGACTAGTTTTGTTTTATGTTCTCGATTTAATGTTAAAAGTTATTATCTTTGGGAATGTGTATTGAAATGGAGTTTTGTTGGTATCTCTTGCTTGGAAGGATATGGTAATTGTGCAGGTGATTCTGGAGTACAGCGAGCGCGCTGTGCTGTGATGTGATGTTCTTGATTTGAACTTAAAGTTTTCATCTTGGGAGTGTGGTTGAGATGGAGTGACAACGGTGTCGCTTGACTGAATTGCTCAAATTTTCGGTTGGTTGCTGGGAGTTCTGTGTTGAATTCGATATGAATTTTTCTATTTTTATTCAATGCAGAAGTTCTCTTATTGTAGTGATTCTGCTGTTTATTTTGTCTGATCTCAGTTCACCTGCTTTTGCGATAGACTATTGAAATACCAGAAATGGATTGATCTTGCATGTTTGCAACTCCCTCACGACTTGCTCTGCACCTGGCTTCATTGTTCATTCTCAGTGAAGATATGAGGAAACCCCAGCATGCCTTTTGAAGTTCTAGTGGAAAAAGGATTGTGGAGTTAAAAAGTTTTCTGTTGTTGACGTTTATTAATGCGGTTGTCAGTATGGTGGAGCTGCCTCAAATGCTGAAAATTATGTTGATCTTTTGTGACAACAGGTAAAGCTTCAAGAATGTTCAAGGAAGAAGGCTGCAAGGCGAAGCTGAGGTTAAATCAGGACGGGAAGCCCTATGTCACAGATAATTCAAATTATATTGTGGACTTGTACTTTAAAACCCCAATTAAGGATGGCTTAGAGGCGGGGAAGGAAATATCGGCATTGAAGGGGTGGTCGAACATGGATTGTTTCTCAACATGGCAACGGCAGTGATCATTGCTGGAAAGAATGGTGTAGAAGTAAAATCCAAGTGATTTTCCCTTGGGAAGGGTGAGCTTTGAATTTGTATGTTTGTCCACACTTTGTAATTCTTAGATGACTACTTACTTGAGTCCGGCAAATTTTGTAGTAAATTCGCAGTATTTAAGCTGCTAACTGCATCTGATCCTCCTTCAAAGGTGAAAATTTTTGGAATAAAGGAGATAGACTGCTCTGGCAAATTGTTTCAAAGCATTTTTCTCATTTATAAGATTCCAGAATATATCCTCTGTCCTTTTCAGTTTCTTTGCATTTTTTATGTGACTATGATTTGAAGATTTACTGCAAAAGTGTCTTTATCGGTCTCCAGTTTTGTTATGGATCATCAACCAATTAGCAGAAAGAACCAGCATCCTAGAACAGTTTGGCTTGCTTCGTGACCATTTGAGTGTTTTAACATAGCTGTGATTGCTTGTGTCCATGGGGTTTGACATGCTTGCTCCCTAGTAATGACTTGGCAGCCAAGTACTCTATGTTTTCTCTTTCTGATTGATTGGTAGTTTAGAGAGCTAATGAACATGAATTTCTCAGCCGTCTACTTTTCACAGACTCGGGGAGTGAATCGGTAAGTGCCTGCACTTTTATTGGCCTTGGTTGCTGAATGTCTGGTCTATCTTTAGATTGCAGTTGGCCGCCTTTGGATTTGTTGAGCATAACTTTCAGCTTGACCGTCACTTAGGCGGACCAAATTGCAATACTGTACTAAATGGCATAGTGATCATATTGGGGTCTCTCGTCAAAAGAACGTGCTTCATGCGGCTAAGGAACCTCTGTTTTGTAGTGATCTGTCAATCAGCACAAAGTCAGACTAAGAACGTGGGCAGAGATGCAGCTGATGGTATCTGGCTTTTTGGCTGTTCCATATCTGAGAGTAACTAACACGTCAAAAGAGTGTAAAGCATCAGCTTGAAAGAAATTGGATCAGATTCGAGATAGAACTAGTCTTTCGTTGTTACACTGATGCCTGACAAATTAAAGATGTGATGTGGTAATGCAGTACGGGTTAGTCCGCATCTTGATTAACTTTTTGTACGGCAAATCCATCTATGCGCGGTCATTTTATCATCAGATATTCATCATCAATCGAGGTGAATGAAACAAAAACTTTTATATGGAATGAGCAGCTAGATGTTTGACCTGTTATGTTGCCATACATAGGCTGTTTCCCTCACAACATCGGGACCATCTTTGTGGAAGTGTGATGTAGCCTCTGTATACATCGTTTAGGATCCACCATTTCCTAAGGGCTTGACATTTTTTACTTAAGAAAAGATTCCCAGAAGAGAAAATTATGTAGATGCCAACTTGGGAAGTGTCTCTGCGCATTGCTCATCTTTTTCTGTGCATCCAATAATGTGTTGCCAATGTGTTGCCTTGAATGAGAAAGTTATGTGATGGCTATAAGACAGGTTATGCGTCAATGCAGCGTGCGTGGCGCGAGCGAGAGAGACAATAGGATTACGTGTCATTAGTCAAATACACTGTCTATTATACATCAATAATGTTACACCTACTCCCGTATCTTATTAATACACGAAAGATTTTTTACACCATGTAAAATGAAACTAATGAAGAGAATGCATCACCGGCAATAACAACTGTGTATCCAAAACAACGTGTACTTGTAGTATGAACCAGGAAAGAGAAATAGATAGACCCTGTACATCCCCCTTCTACTTCATCAGGACCAGAGCAACAGATGAGGTGAGGATGGCCATCCAAACAATCTTCCCCGGTGGGAATGAGTGAGCTGAGAGACCAGGAACATAGACACTGTCAGAAAAGCATTTTTGCCGCATATACGAAAAACTGCCGAAAGTTTTTCTTAGATAAGTCTGTTTCGCGATGAACCTGAATTACTGTACTGTCATATGCTGATCTCGTGCAAACTAATGGGACTTCACGACAACAGCAGATCCAATATGAGCGGTGTATGATCCCGGTGTACAACAAGTGGCTGATGATTCGGGTAGAAATTTTTCATTTTGGAGTATAATTTAGAGGCATCATGTGGACAGGAAGCCAAGAAATCCTTGCGGGAGTGTGTGACAAGGTAGGCCTTGTGTGGGTCAATGGCGTAGGTAGGAGGTGAAATTTGAATAATGGCCAGCATCAAAGTCGTTTTCTAGAAATAAAAATCACGACACTCCAAGCGAAACTTGGCGAAAGTGCAAGTGGTTTGACCTTTTCTAATGTTAATGCTTAAACCCCACCAAAACCGAATAAAAAGATGTTTCTTTTTCCCTGATTCGTGCTCATCAGCGTGTCTTTATCGTGAGACTTCTTCATAGAAAGCCATTAATGGTTTTATACTTGTCACCCCATGTGAAAGGGGTTGATTCCAAGGTGTAAAATTTCTTTTTTCGCCTCCTTTCACATGCATATTTCATTCTGTAGCTCTGAACATCTTCTGCAGTAGAAATGGTAATGGAAGAAACATTTAAGCAGAAATATTGTGGAAGAAGAGTGTTGTTTGGCTGCTAATCTCACCATGACTCCCGCTATCTGAGGAAGAAGCCGTTGTGCCGGTCGAACTGGAGACTTTGATTCCAAGCTTGGCGCAATCGGCTCCAATAGCACCTTCAATGCAAACAACTCAAATGACCAAACTACGTATAGAAACAAGGAACGCAGATGTTAATGAGAGACATTTCATTGCGATATGAATTCCTGTTATCGTTCTTACAATCGTTGAAGCAAGGAAAGACGCTGATGTTCATCAGATTGCTATAACCGGGATTGCACTGACATATATGATCGTATGATGTTGAATTTGTGCATGTTCCTCCTCCGCAATAGGTCCAGTAGCAAGCTGCAGGAGCAAATGAGTAGAGCAATCTTCAAACTCAGAGAAAGAAGTTGAGAAGCGGTGTGATGATGAAAATTATAACGAGTGGTTAAGTTGCTTACGGTCAAAGAAAGACAGGTTGTATGGAGCCGGCGGGAGCGGCGGAGGAGCTGGCATGCAAGAGTACTCGAGCGAACCTGCATTAAGAACACGTTTGCCTCTGAAACAACTTTTTGTTTTGTACTTCTGTTTTGAACATTCAGAAAGACATATTCTTTCACAATTGGTATGTTAATCAGTAACAATTGCAGTCATTAGCCAAAGCAAGTTTACGGTTAAAGTTTGCTGCACCCCCTATCTTGAAGTAAGCTAGATAAACATTTCCAGCTGAAGAAAAGCCTAGAACTTGCATATTCGGCATTCGCTGACATCAACCCAAAACCCAATATCTCAAGCTTAACATCGCATGAATTCAAGGAGAATAAGCAGCTGCACAGAAGCACGTTGTTGGAAGTGAGGCGGGTAAGGAGTTGAACACCCGCTCTTCCTTGATGCGGGGCGATGTCTCAGCAGTAGTCTTTGAAATATTGAGTTTACTCACAGTTGGGAATGACACAAGGGAGGAACTTGAGATCGTCTTCGTTGTCCAAGCGCGTCCTCCTCCAACCAGCATCGCACTCGCAGACGAAGTTGAAAGGGTAGCTCGAGTTCGCTACACAGGTCCCTTTTCCACACTTCACCACATCACACAGATTCACTATATTTGTTTCATCACAAAAGAGCACATGTACATGTATTAGCATAACATCTCTGCTTGAGAGAGAGAGAGAGAGAGAGAGAGAGAGAGAGAGGGACGGAGGGACGGAGGGACGATGATGATGTGTTAAATACCATTAAAAGGAGTCCAAGGGAATCCTAAAGCAGCAATTGGTAGCAGCACAAGCGCAGCTAAGAAAGCTGTCAACTTGGAGGAAGCCATGACCATTAACAAGCTAGTAGCAGAGGTTCTCTGGTAAGTTGTATTGTATGCAATATGTGCATATGGATACATATATAGTAACAAATTCTCAATACCCTTGAGAAAATAAAGAACCAGAGCATAAGATTTTTCAACTCACAGAAGCTTCTTCGGAAGATATAAACCAGTAAAAAACTACAAAGCGGGTCATAGGGTGCATTGCCCCAACAGAAGTCAGTGGAATTTTCAAAGTATGTTTAGCATTTTTTGCGCCTTGGTTTAGTGCTTCAGTCATCTCATAGCCTCCAATTTTTCACAGAAGAACAAGAAAAGAAAGAGAAAAAGAAGAGGTCTAGAAGTGGGTAGGCTTAGCACAACGTCATTTTCTCCAAGGAAAACGAAAACGAACCAAGCTTCATCTGGTCTGGACAAGCCAAGACCTGACAAATGGAATAACTGTGGAGATGTGCGATGGTGCCAAAAAGTCAGCACAATAAGGATTGCCGGTCTGTTTTTTGCGTTCTGCGATGTCACGGAAGCTTCTTTCATTTCAAGCTTGTGATAATTCAGTCTTAGCCAAGAAGGAAAAGGTAGTTTAATTGTCGTTATGAAGTGGTGACATTGACACGGATTTATGGGCCCAAGCGTTTAGGAGGGGATTCAGATTTTTGAGCTTTCAGCAGCTGATTAGATTGGCCTAACTCCTGAGGGAAGGAGCGAGGATCACGTTGTCTCGCGACCCGAGTCCGAAACTCCGAGTCACAAAAAGAGAAGATCGAAATTTAATGAACCATGCAAAAAGGGAATTCGGCGAATTTCAATCAACCGAAAAAGAAGCAGGGCCGGGTTCGAGTAATTTCTGCGACTCAACCATCAGTAGCTCGGTGGTTCGCAAGTGCCCCTGTTCTAGCAGGACAAGAAAACCGAATGAGGCCTGCTGCTTCTCCAGAATTCTCTTTATTTCTGGTCCGTTGACTCTTGTTCTTACAACTGTGGTGGCATGGTTCTTCTTGTCCTTTCATAAGTCAGATTTTCTGGTTTGGGGTATGACTTTGTGCCACAAACTACAAAACAGGACGGCACATTTGTCACGTGAATACGCTGAGAGTTTCTAGAAGTTCTTCTCTTAACTAGTTCAATCCATATATAGTGAGAACACTCGGAAAATTGGAAAATTCCACGACTTCAAAATGCTGTTTGGCTCGTTCATAACTCCTACTTGTAAAACTTTCATGTTAAGCACATTGGGAGTCTCATTGTCTTGAGAACAATAGCTCCTCATACACTATGTTTATGAGGAAAAAAGAAAGTCTTATCAGCCCGGATTTCATCCTTGAATCCCCCTTTTCCTTTGCCGGACTGGTTAAAAGTAGAAAACGTCGATCTGTCGCCCATGAAGATGCTGTTATGTTTATTCCTGGATGGTGCATAACTCCAACTCCTTACGTTAAGCACTGTGGTTATCGCCCACGGCGAGAGGACGTTGAGACCGCTTCGATCTAATGCTTCGCACTTCCTGCGTAGGATCAGATCGAAAGTGCTCGAATCGGGAGTTCAAAAGAGCTAGGAAGAAAAGGGCATCCTATCCGCTTTCCCTATTTATGCACGTTTAATCGAATCCAAATCCACCCTGTTGGTGTACATAGCTGTTTGCGCTAATAAATCACGAGACACGCTGCACCCATTAGGATCAGCAGTCTTCCCATGTCGAACAACGGCTACGGACCAAGACTTAATCAAGTTGCATTAAAAAAAATAAAATTCTAGATACCTTCTTCAGTTTCTGCAATTCAGAAAAGAAATATCGGATGGTGACAACCTTGTAAGTTGTAAGCTTCAGGAGAATGGCAAATGGCAAGACAGGAAGTGGAAACTATTTGCAGTCCTCAACCAAACACTTAATTGACTAAATCGCTCGAGTCCACATTGCCCAATCCAAACCTAGGACAAAAATCATTATATGAAAAACAAAAGCTAATGAATTCAAGAGCTTCATGAGTTTTTATAAGTACCAAAGTCATAGCATAGAGCAATCCAGGAAGAGGGTCTATGCTAAGTCTGTTCCTATTCCATTTTGCGGTATCAGGAAGATGGGGAAGGCGAGCAGATGGATCCGACACTTCTTGTTAGGGAAAAGGGATGAGAAAGATAACAAGAAGATCAATACTTCTGTTCCATCAGGGCATGTGACGACTAGCGGCAGTTTACCACCACTGTCTCCGAAAATAAAAAGGAGATGGAGCTTCGGTAAGTCGGCAGCCAAAGGCAAGGCGCACAAGCACTCGAGGTCGATGGACTTGGCCAAGACCGCTCAGCTGGCGATGCAAGCGAAGGCTGAGTTTCAGTTTCAGCGTGATCATTCCTTGGCATTGTTGGCCATAGCCAGTGATAAACATGCAGCGGCAACGAAAATACAAGCCGTCTTTCGCTCTTACTTGGTAAGTACCATTTTTCATACAGGATTCTTGTTATAGCACTTCATAATACGTCGATTAAAGGGAAGAAATTCATGTCGCCTAGATGTAAGGATCCTCATCTTGTGTTGCAGAAATTTGACTGCATTTTTTGTTATACCAAATCGTAGCAGTAACATTTGTTATCATCTGATGCCGAAAATTGCAGGCAAGGAAAGCGTTATGTGCTTTAAGGAGTCTAGTGAAGCTACAAGCCCTTGTGAGGGGTTTCCTTGTGAGGAAGCAAACTACAGCCACTCTACGGCGCATGCACGCGTTAATGTCAATTCAAGTTCGAGCCCGTGTTCAAAGGATCCAGATGGCAGAGGAAGCACAAGTTGTGGTTCCTAGGCGGTTGTCGGTCCATAGAAGTTCATCCCACGATGGTGACAACGGAATAGTACAGAAAGTAAGTGAGAAGCACATCTTCACACGCACAACACAATTTGGAACTTTGAACGTTCCTTCAGAGATTGAATTTCGTAATGAAAGATTCATTTTAGAAAAAACATAGTGACCTGCAATTCGGTAGTATGCTTAATGACGAATCTTCATAACACTCTTGAGCAAACAGGAACCACTGGATAGAAATCTGATAGGGACATGCCAAGTACCAAAGAGCAAGAGTGGCCACTTCAATCAACCAAAGGTGGAAAGAAGAATAGAGCAAGGCTTTACCACTTACTTTTCCGGAGACCTCTCGGCAGTCAGACGGGGACAACAGTACGAGGAGTACTTCTATTCCTCGGCACAAAACACTCCCCGAGACGATCAGTCCGTCATCACGAAAACGAGATCAACGAGAGCTTCTTTCACTTTTCATCACACAGATACTGCAGAATCTGCACCTCAGAATTATGCATTGGTGCCGCACTACATGGCAAACACGGAGTCATCCAGGGTGAAAGCCAGGTCGCAGAGCGAACCGAAGCAGCGGCCCAAGTGGAGCCCGCGGCAGAAGAGCAAGCGAACCCCATCAGTGGACAGCACAAGCACACAGCTCGACACTCAGTTGAGAGACTTCACTCTAGAGGCAAAACTCGCTTCTCAAGAAAATCGAGAACCGTGGTTCGTGAAGCTCTATAAGTCAAGGAGACCGTTTAAGGACAGCGAGAGTGATACCGCCACCAGCATCGTGACAAGTCATTCCAACTATAGCAGATCTCTTATCGCTTACGAGGTATGATTTGAATTGAAGTACAGTCACAACACTACATACGTGGTGGTTCCTCAAAAATTGTCATAACAAAGATCTTGAACTTCTTGGATATGCTTGCTGCAGCCGCATTTGGCTATGTTCTGAAGAATGCGTAAAGCATATTTTGGAGACCAGAGTGTCATCTCATCGATTTGGCAAAGGAGATGGCTTTTGCACATGAGATTGCAGAAGACATTTCTTTGGTCACCAGGAGATTCAGATTTCCATTGTAATTGAATGGAGCATAAAGTAAAAGCATTACAACCTTTGACACGTTACTTCCTCGTTTGAATGGTTCTGCAACCCATCACCACGGTTTGGCAATAGTTTGAACAGCAATGTATAAAGAGACTGACTAAGTCACAGAAAGACGAATTTTCATTCAGGCCAAAAAGGACCAACGACTGATGCAAGATGTATTAACAAAATCATCCCACATTAGACTTTCTTTGATCCAGCAACAATCTAGTCAAAAATGCCCAATACTGGTACAAATCTGCAATTATATGATACCAAACCAAAAGATTTTCCGTGCATTCATGCAAGCTTCATGTATGGTGCACCTCAATACTTAACATTCTATATCCAATTTCCATCAATGCATCTGCCAGCTCACACAGACTGACTCACATGAGAGAGAGAGAGAGAGAGAGAGAGAGAGAGAGAGAGAGAGAGAGGGAGGGGGGGTCTTATCTGCAAGGACTTATCCTGGCCAGTATTCAAAACGTACACTACTACGATGGAACTAATGTCACTGTCAGCTTAGATTTGAACAATTGATGCAGACGATACCAAGTGGAAGGTCATAAAATGGAGTGGCAAAACTGTAAGTGCCCAGAATTCTAACCTAAATACTCATTAGTCTGCCTAAGTGCCTAGTGCCTCCCGTATCCATCCCCGTCGACAAGCTTCTATAATCCCACTCTGATCAACTATGACTAACAATTATGTTACACATGGCATTGGTTCTATTGAGCTAATGTTCTGGCTTCAAAGTATTCTCCTTGAAGCTCTTGGTTATCCAAATGGCAGTTTCCCTAGGGGAAACTTTTCCAGGCCCAAATGGCTTGAGGAGCACATTAAGCTCATCGTACCTTTCTTGCTTCAACAGCCTCGCACTGAACTCAAGCAGGCCTTCCAAAGCCTCAGCCCTTTGCTGGTATGATGACATGTCAAACCGGCGGCGCCGCGAGTCCCACGAATTGTGGCTTGATGTCCCTGCAGTTGCATTTTGATTAGAAGAGTCGCTTCCATCCTCCCTCTCAACCTGAAACATGCTTCTCTGAATCCCCTGCCAGAGATCAGAATAAGCAGGCTTTCTAGAAGATTTGTTGCAAATCTGAACCACACATTTGTCCTTCATTAGTGATCTGTCTCCATAATGTGGGGAGCCAGAGGAACCTTGGGCAGAAGTTGAATAAGTTCTCCGAATAGATAAGAAGGCTTCTTCACATGAAGATAGAGGAAATTCAGCTATCTTGTCTATTCGAGGTGAGTTCACAGATACATCAGGAGACTTCACATGGTGGAGATCATTATCATTGGGCAGCGGGAAAGATGCTCTGCGAGCTGCAGGTACAGGATTCTTCGGAGCATGTGAAACAGGAAGCTGACAACCAATGGACGAAGAGTAAAGCTCAAAGTAAAAGACCCAAAAATTGATAACCATATGTACTGAACAGTGGCTCAAGCATTTAGATGGTGCATATAAAGAAAAGGAGGGTTTCTGAATTTACTGATTCACGCTTCTTCAGTGGTTCGGTTCGTCTTTTTGGAGTGGGAGAAGCTTTTGTAGGACTTATTTTTGGGTTTTTGACAACACTGGATGCTTTTGAATAAATTGGCTTGCAAATCACTGTGCCTTGTGTGCTTCCAACTGACAGTTCTTCAAATCTCTCATTTAAATAACTAGGAACATATCTTCCTTCAGTGGAACAAACAGAATCATGCTCAGCACCAGATATACTCGGATTCAAGGCCCTATTATTGCTGGATGAGTACCGGTATTTCCTGTAAGCCCGAGCATCTTCTGGCCACTGGGCAGGCAATGTATTGCGTCTAGGATTATTGATTTTAATTTGTACTTTGAGAACATAAGGCTGAAGATGCCGGTTACCAAGCAGTTCGGCAGCCTGAAGGAGATAAAAATTAACTCAAATTGGAGAAGGGATTCTAACAGATTCATGAAGCGAAGATGCAAATTCCAGTCTCTCTATCCCATAACCAGAACATATGAAGGGGCAGACATAATGAGGGCTGGCAACTAGGTACTCCGTGCAATATTTAATAATTGTGAATTGCATCTCTTAAAACTTTGAGTTCCACTAACAATAAGACGGGTGGAAAACTTTCAGAATGGTTTGCTGGAATTGAAATATCTGCAAGATCCGGGAATTTTAAAGTTCTGTATCTTGTCCCTCTTGAGAAGGGTTTTGTAAATTTCTTATTTGCCGACTGCAATGAATTAAAATTTTGCATCCACCACTGAGTGCATGTTATCCATTTACAACGTAATCTACTGTCCTATCTTGAATATAAGGAAAGAAAAAAAGAGACCTCCTTCAAGAAAGTGAAGAATCACTCACTTGTTGCTCCACATTAAACTAGGAAATACCAAACGTACAGCTGCAAAGATAACGGTCAATCAAGTAGAAACTTGCATGATGAACAGGTTGGCTACATGTTTGAGATCAGCAAAGTATGCATGACTTGAGAGAGCTATATTAAGAGAGAAACCACATACACTTGGCCTGAGTTCTGGATTTTTCCGCAGCATGCTTTTGATAAGACTTCGGCTGAAATTGAAAATAACCAATAATATTAGAACCATTGTACTCTTCTGCTGTACCGGGAAAAAAAAATACCCATTACTTTTAGGACTTACAATGCCCCAGAATATTTTGTGGGAAGTGGAGACACTATGGACTTGTTGATTTTGTTTATCAGTGCTTGTATATCCTGCAAAAGCACACACCAAATTTGAAAAATGCAGTACACCCATGGTATAAAAGGAAATTCTGGGCACATAGCAAATACAAAGGTAGCAGAATTAGATTGCAACAAATACAGGATAGAAATTGGAGTACAATCAAAAAGATCTCCCAGGTTCCTTTATTTTGAAATTCACTGTACCAATTTAAAATAGGTCTGAGATAATAATAGCACAACAGGCACTGCACCAACATTCTCAGGAAGAAAATATGGCTTTTAGAACTTACGAATGCTTTAAATGCAGGCTTATGTGCAGTCATTTCATACAAGCAGCATCCTGACCAATAGGTACACCAGCAGAATTAACAACAAAATATAAAGGAGAGTAACAATAATAGTTCTTGCTCTTGTACTGGTTAAGATTAGGAAAAGGGCATTCAAGCAGGTTCACAGAGCTTACCAACGGACCAAATATCAGATTTAGAACCGTAAGGAATATCAGCAAGAAGCTCTGGACACATGTAGCTGGGAGTTCCCACGACCTGAGTAACAGATAATGAATCGTAAGAGAAAGCAAATAAGAAACTATGCTACTCCATGGTGATGTATTGTACAGAGTTGGAAGCCAGCAAACTTGCAGTTCCATTGTTTGGAATCAACGTAGAGAAATTTGTAGGACGAGAATGGGAGCCTGGTAGGCTAAGAGGGATGTTAAGTTGCTATCTGGTACATTGTTTGTAGCAGCTGTTCTGATAAGGGTGCATTTGTTTTGCAGAAAATAAACGATTTGGAAAACATTTTCCTAAAAATAATCACTCATATCACTTACAAAAATGAACAAAGAAAGAAAATTTTCATAGTCCACGAAAATATTTAGACATAAATTATAGTTGATAATGAAGCATTTTCAATTGACTAATTATTTCAAGCAATACAAGCAATCATTTTTGGGAATTTTTTTTCCAAATCATGCATTTTCCGCCAAACAAATGGAGCCTAAGTCTTTGCAACTGATTCTACAATTGTTTTATTAAAACAACTCACTCCCTAGCTTAGCCCAAAAAAAAAACAAGGAGGAACTATGCTACATCAACTCATGGAAGTTTAGTTTGATGAGAGACGGCAAAACGTACTGAGGAAGTGAGATCATCAGAAGTGAGCATTTTGGCAAGTCCAAAATCACCTGTACACAACATTTATCACTGATTGTTCAGCAGACATTCTCTAAGAGAATAACAGAAGAATAGAATCACTTACCTAGGCGTATATCCTGGTCTTTTGTCAAGAATATATTGGAGCACTAAGAAACCACAGAAGAGCATCAGTATGAATAACATTAGAACATTGCCATTCAGTCAAAGATTACACAGATATGACTCAAACCTTGACATCTCTATGGAGGATGTGATTCATGTGTAAGTAGTCAAGTGCCATGAGGAGTTGCACAAGCCACTTACATAGTTTCTGGAAGGACCAACAAAGAACGAAAGAATAGGACCGTTAGAACATTAATGCGGCAAGAACTTCATTGTTAACCATCATAAAGGTAAGTTAAAGCTGCAGCAATGGAAACAGAACAAAAGGGGAAACCTCTTCAGAGAAAAGAACGCCATTAGCCTTTTTGATAGCTTCGGCCCTGTAGCACAGGCAATAAGTGAGCAAGTATCCAAAATTGTGTCATGATTCAGCTCATGACTTAATCAGATCAATCATCTGAACTGCAGAAAGGGAGAGCTTACATATCTCCTCCTTCGCAATAACCTATTATTATGCAGACGTAGCAACCCTGAGATAGAGGCATTTTCGAACTAAAGTAAGGCCCCATATACAAAAGCGAAAGCGAGTTACCGAAAAGTAAAATAATCAAAGCTCATATATACTTAGATTGAGCAGTGCAGTGGAGGATTAAAACTAAACACTTCATCAGAAAAGACATTGTGCAAGGAGTCGAATGATATTCTTTACATTTATTACCAGAAGAAAAGTGCAAGGCAGAGAACTAGTACATGCTGGACAGCAATATATTAGAACATACTTGATCCATAAATTTTTACCTTCTCTACCCATGAATCTTTATACTCAACAATAAATGGATTCCGCATTCTAGAAATAAGCTCCATCTGCAAAAGCGTCGAAAGTTAAACTAAAGATAGAAAAGCCAACTTTAATTCAAAAAACTGAAGTTTCTACTTATAGTAAAGCAACTGAAAGTATGTTGAGCACACATGTACTCAACTAATCAGCTTCCAAAGGGTACATGCTGGAAAAATGAGGTGTCAGAGTTCCTATAAGTCCAAGCAAACATTTAGCTCAAACAGTTTCTCAAGCATGAAATTGTCAAAGTACATGATCAGAAATACACTACACCTCCAGCTAGTCATTATACTCAGTAGCAAATTTTCTCTAGCAAAAGCCACTAAATCATACGGCTCAACAACTAGAAGTAAGATTGACAAGAAGCGTGAGGCTTACAGCAATAAGCTGGCTTTAAGAAGGAAAAGATGAATAGCTGCAAAGCGTATATAGGAAGAGAAAGTTATAAAAACCAACCTCCTGATGTGCGGATCTACGGGTCCTATCAGTTTGCCGAGCAAGACGGATCTTTTTCAACACATACCTTAATAACATACAGACAAGCAGAAAAGAATGACCAAAGAATCAGACATCCCAGGTACAGATATACAGATAAATGAATGCTGGTCCTGCAATTTTTTTTTTTTTTTTGAAGGACTAGACTAAAGGAAATAAGCAAGAGCAATTGTTGAGTAGTCCTCACTTCTTTTTTTCATGTTTATGCCTCACGAGTAGAGCAGAACCAAAAGCTCCTTTGCCAATTTGCTCTAGTATTTCATATTGCTCCATTTTGATTACACCTATAAAACCTGCATTTACCAGAGAGGTGAACAGAAAATGAGAGCCGCGATGTCAGATGTAACCCTCCATTCCCACTGACAGAAAAAAAAAATTCCTGAAAAACTTCTCGTCATCAAAGCAAACAAGACACTTGGGCACACTCACAAGCCAATGTATAAGCATAAGTCAATATAGCTGGAAATAAATGGTGAGAAAGTGTGACACTACAGAAACTAAAATTGCTAGTAAGTAGTAAAATGTTTTCTCCAGAATAGTGGCTAGAAATGAGAAATATTTTAACTTTCTAACTCAGAGTTAACTGCCTCGTGAGTGCAATATCTCAACAGCGCTACAAGCAGCCAAGCACAGAGCAGAAATCTCTACCTAAACCCTTACATTAGCCAATGTACATGGTCTTAATGGCTAGAAATGAGAAATATTAAAACTTTCCAAGTCCAAGAATTTAACTGCCTCGTGAGTAACCAGTATCTCGTTGCAAGCAACCAAGCACAGAGGATAAAGCTTTACCTGAACCCTTACTTACATTCGCTAATGCAAATGGTCCTGTGCGACTCAGTTGGAAGAAGCTTTCATGGTATTCTGAGGATGTCGATAAATGGCAGTGTCTTCCCTTTCGCTACCTACATTTCGCACCAACAAACACGCTGTTGAAAGCAATGCCACACTGAACGGAACAAAGAAAGAGACAGAGAGACGGTCGCCAGCAGTTACCGAGACAAAGCTCCAAAATCAAAAAGCACCGTAGTCAAGTAAAATATTCCGAAGACGAAAAAAGGAGGCAGATTCAAAGAGAACAGAGCCAATGCCTTTTGACTAGCTGTCTGAACATCGAGCCCAGTAAGCGCAAACCCAGCGAGCGAAATCGAAACAAAATCCCAGGACACGAGCGGCGGAGCCAAGCTTGAGCACGCAGCCGCGAAATGCAGCTCCGGGAATCCAATCAACGCGAGCCCCCAAGAACACTCTCCAGATTCAAAACCCGTCCCGAACCCAAAATGGCAAAAGAACCGAGTCCGCAGATTCAGCACCAAACAGAAGAAGCGAAGAGAAGTAGCCGGGAAACGCACATTGCCCGCGCCAAGCGGCGGACGGATCGGAGGGAGCGGGAGAGGAGCAGCCCGACCGGCGTTAGAGAGAGAGAGGGATGGAGGGAGGGAATCTGAGACAGCTACATTTGCAGAGGAAGGAGAAAGCGACAACGCTGCGTCGTCCGAAGGAGGAAGAGGAGGAGGAGGAGGAGGGGAAGGTGCAGCAGCAGCAGCGTCGCCATTGGTGCTCGCCCGAGCGAGACGACAAACGTCGAGAGAGAGAGAGAGAGAGAGATGGGTCGGATCGAAGCTACATCATCGCATGTGTAATCCCAGAAGGAAACAAAGGCCAACAGCGTAAGCGGGAGAGAGAGACCGAGGACAATGGTAACAACAGTAACCTCACAGAAGCAGACAAGACACAGAGAGAGAGACAGACAGGCTAAATAGGACATTTACTATTAAATTTAAATTAAATTAATTAGATTAAATTAAATAAATTAAAATTAGAGAGAGACAGATAAATTAAATTAAAATTGGAGAGAGACAGGTCAGGAACAACTTTTACAAAATTTTCTTTTTTACAACCTATGTTATGGATAGAATAGCTTAGGAGTAGCCATGTGACCGTAAAATTTCCCGATCAACGTCCGATGTTCGCTCGGGCAATAATTTACCGAATAGCTAAAGACAAAAATAATAAATAATAAATCGCTGCCGTCATGGTCCACACCCGTCTTTTTAATTCCGCAATTTAGAACGGCTTTATTACACGATTTATATAACAATAAAAATAAAAACTAGGAATGAGCGCGCGCTCTCTCTCAAATCTTTGATTTGGGCAATGCACGTTCACTTAGTCAACTGCTTGACTAAGTGGAGATGTGAAGGAGCCGACAGATAGAGAGGCCTTGTCTCGGTAAACCTTCGTCAGCTTTTTGTACAAGTTAGATATCAATTTTTTAGTTTTTTTTTTTTTTGCGTCCCTCCTATCCGTTCGCCGCTTCGGAAATCATTTCCCCGGCGTCGGCTCATCCCCGTTCGAGCCGGATCGACCCGGTCGAGATGGCCTCCCAAACCACCGACCGTCTAGGATCGAAGAGGCGCGCGACGTCGCTTTGAGAAAGGGCTCGTTTCTCTTTTGTAGGCTCAGTACTGTTTGTATCCTGGGTAAAAAAAAAAAAAAAAAAAAAAAGCGAATAAGTTTGACCGGACTTCCTTCTTTGTAATAAAAAAATCGCCTCATTTTTCCTTTTTCTTTTTTTTTTTTTTTTTGTTTTTGGGTGGTGGGGGTTGGATTTCAAAGGGGGATCGCAAGTTGGGGGGAAGCAGAAAGAAACGTACGAGACCGACCAAAGGGGAGCGCCCGGTGGGGCCCACCCCCTTAGCCTCCTTTCCCATGACTACGATCCGCGACCCAACTCCGAGCTCCCCGCCCGCCTCCAATCACGAGGCCCCCGTTATCTCCTCCGCCGCGCGAATTGACCAGACCGCCCCTCGTTTTCAATCGAAATCTCGAGATTGTTCAACAAACGATAAATTGACCCGATTTATCCTCGTTAAGTCCGTCGACGAGATTTCGGTCTTACTCTTACTCCATTTTGACTCTGAATTTCTCAGGAATTAAGGTGCGCCCTCGGAAAACTTTCCGAACACGTCATTATAATCCGAATGGCTTTTTCATTTCCCTCCCCCGCCCCCCGATTTATCAAAAGTCAAAGGTATCCTTTTCTATTTTCCTCATCTTTAACGAAATCTGTTAGAAATATTCGAATTTAAAAAAGATTATGAAAAAAATTACATATCAATATTTACACGTTATGCGAGTGTCGGGTGCTCCAGATTAAAGAAATAAGTGCATGCCGCTGCAAAACTTGCGGCAAACGAAACGTCGAATGTAAAATTTACTTTGAAAAAAAAAAAACTCTTTTAACTTTTTGGAGGTGCCATTAATTCCAACTACTCGTGTTCCTAGGCGCGCCATAAGGAGTTGATGGGATTTTTTTTTTCTTTAATGCGTTTTGCATTGTATTTTGTTTTCTTTTTTTTTTTTGGTCAACGATTTTAATTTTAGATAGTGTTATTTTGTGGTGCATCATCTACAATGGCACGAGAAAGAGCAAGTCGAGAGCGCGTGGAAGTTTCCAAAACTCGGGATATATATTGGGCTAGGGCATACATCCACATAGGCAATGTGATTATGATCGATTCACACTCATCGGTCGTCTAGCAGACATATAAAGTGGTTTTTGTGGCTAAGAAATGTGTAGTTTTCCTATTCCAGAAATAGGTTTGGAACAGAAAATCGTTTGGCAACGCAAATCTATTTTTCTATTTCTGAAACAAAAATCTGTTTCGGAAATTAATTTTGGACCAAAATCAGAAATAAAAAATTTTCGTTTCTGACAGAAATAGAAAAATCTATTTCTGTCCAGAAATTATTTCTAGAACAGAATGGTTTTCATGCGCGTCCTTAGAATGTGTTCCAATCTCCCACCAATACTTCGATTCTCTATACCGCAGCGATTGTTCCCAATCTCATGCACGTCTGTCAACGATGTGCGACCTTAATGACCATCCCAGCGTTGGTTGGCATCTGTTGACCCGCATTGGTCAACATTTATCGCCATAAATCACTGCGCACCCACACCTCTTGTGTAGCCTCCTAGGAAAACAAGTGATGATGGAGCATACGTTATGTCATGCAATTTGCATCCATAGAGAGTTTTTATCATCATCATGGTACTTTATGAGAAGAAGGGTCGTCATGTATCTTTAATTATACATGGATCACTTGAGAGGAAATTGAGAAATTGTATGTGTTGAGAAAATATGCTAATATATTTTTGGAGTTGACAAAATTATCCGTGGTTCATATCGATTGTGATAAATACAAGAGTTTTTTGTGTTCCAGGTCATATTCGCATTAAACGAGCGGTGAAAAGATTCTACGTGAAGTTCATGTAAACTAGGAGCTATCATGGTGTCAAGATCTATATCGATATTGTACTTGAAGTGTCTTGCGAAACAATTGAACATAGCTAGCTTAGTAGAGGCATGATCAACTTGAGTACAGCAAAAGCCCAATCAATTTAAATATTAGCACAGTGCAATCTTCTTCAGGAAAGTTGGATATAATTAGTGACTGCCGATATAAGCGAAGCGCTTACACTACTTGCGACGACAATCTTATTACGATCTTCAAAATTATTATTATGAGATACTCTGTTATGGATTGCCTATATAGAAGATTTTGATACGTGAAATGTTCAATCACGGGAGATATCTTGATTAACTAACAATCATCTTGAAAGCAATGTACTTTGCATAGCTAAAGCACTCAATTCTATGGAAACTAGAATTTCATTGTATGGGCGACCAAATCTATAGAAATTTTGATTAATTGACCTCGACAGACTACCCTGATCTTCTAAACAAATGCCCAATGTCTAGTTTTGTCCCTTGCGAAGATTGTCCAATGGAAAGTTTGGAGGCTGAGAAGTTTATAAGGAGACCAAGGCGACCAAGGCGCCAAAGATAGATGAGATATTGAGTTTATAATTCTAAATTTCAAGAGAGCTTCACATACTTTCAACTCTCTTCAAAGAGCTTTCACATTGTAATCCTTGAGAAGTATTGACAGAGAGATAGTCTGTGCTTAGTTGCGAGATAGTGAGATCTATCGGCTTAAGCATAACACTAGCTTCGAGAAGAAGTGCTTTAGCATCTACTACTGTAATTTCCCATTAATTGCTAGCGAAATCCTATCAATAGGATGTTTTATCGTAGGAGAGCGGACGTAGACTCACATTAAGCCGAACCACTACAAGCTCTGCGTGCACTGTTTTTCCATCCTCTTGCTCGTATTCACTTACTCTGTGATAGAAGCATTGCACTGCTTGATACAACCAGAACCTGTTTATATCAATACCGCGTGCTATCCGATCAAGCCTATATCTTAACCTGACGTCTTTAAAGTTCGCAATATTAAGTGAAATCATCTCTTCACTCCCTTTACGTGATACCGTTAGCCTCTGTCAGTACATCCATATCATAACGTGCATACCCTTCAATCCTACTTTCATGTCGAGCCACAGTGAAGGATCTCTCTCCTCTCTTGTATCCTTTTCTCTTGGCGAATGATGGTGCACTGTCACGTCTTCCTTCCGGCCGCAATTATAGTTGATAACCACCTTTCAAGCGGTTAGAGATGATGCCCCCTTGACTTATCTACTGATAAGGCGGAGAGACATGATTACTATAGTCGTTTCGGAGAAGAGAACAAATCATCTTTTGCACAGAGAAGCGTGCATAGGAAGTTTCCTAGACTGCTTGAAAAGATACTACAATTTTTTTTTTTTGCCAACCATGTCGAGATTCATGGCACGTTCAATTGGAATTTATTGGTCTATTAATAAAATCAAACTGTAAATATGAGTACATCTGGACAACGCAACGTGGACAAGACGAATGTGAATCCAATGTCCATTCATAGTCCAACGAGTTTATGAAACCTAGACACTCAAAATCGTCTCGAGGCAATCACGGGGTTCCGGATCTCGGCCTAAGTAACATACCTACGAGAGAGACATTGGTTACCAAATCACTAGAAAATGAGAACGAGAACCCTCGAACAAGAGTTTTGATGTGGTGAATAGAAATGATCAACCGACACATTTTGCCGCGTTTTCGAATGTCTAACTCAGAAACTTAAACTTGTATGCGATGGTAGGCCACGTTTATATAAAAAGCATACAGACCTCGTACACAAGCGATGTGGATATTGCGATACCTCTCTGGAGGGCAAGTCGAATTGGGAACGACGCGTGAAAATTCGCAAATTGAGAGTTCTCACGTGCAAAAATAAAATGGGGGCAGAACCCGACTTCGATACCATGTCAGGATGTCCGATCCGAAAGTTTAAACTTATGGATAAAGGACGATCATAAATTTAAAAAAATTACATATAAATTTTCGTAGGCAAGGGACACGAACGTTAACATAAACAAATTGACTTGTTGGCAATCAAATCGGTCTTTCTGGCAAATTAAATGCCACGACTTGGGGGTTAGAGCCGTCGCTATCACGAGATGAGTGATGGAAGAAGCGACCCTTCACTTTAGCCGATTTCAATTACTCCATTTCGTTCATGGCGTACGCGGTTTGGTCGTTGCCCAATATTCTCCCATGTTGGCAAAAAGAACAGTTGACGATCTCCACCCTCATGAAATCAAACCAAAGCAATTTCAATATAGCCTCCTCCTCCTCCTCCTCCTTTCTCTCTCTCTCTCTTGCTTATAGGCGAGATTCCGAATCCGATTTCTCGTGCCGGACAAAGTCTACACTCCGTATCCGATGAACCGTCCAAGTTAGGTGAAGGAATTTCGAACGGAACTTCTTTCTACCGACCTGATCGAGAAAGAGGGTGTCCCCGACTAAGTACGGAACATAGAAATTCCATCCTCCTTCGGAAACATGGGAGCGTTATGGCCATCTTTACCAACCGGGCTGAACTTTAGTGAAGTTTCATGACCACCTAAAGTTGTCCTTGCATTTGGAGTCATTGATCAAATCAGAAACCCTCTCTTCAACTACACTTCACCATTTGAATTGAATAGCCAAGCATAACGTTCAGTGGCTTGCGGTTGGTGAGGGTGCTTAATTTTGTGTCTTGGAGTTAAAGACAATCTTTTACTTAATTACCATTTTTTTTTCAGATTCGAGTGGATTAATTCCGTATAAAAAAAAAAGCACGTAAAAAGCTTTTTATCTGGGCCAATCACAATATTTACAAATAATCAAATGCACAATTATTTCTGGAAAAAAAAAACATGTAGATCGCTCCTTATCAAATTGTTCGATTGTCATGCTTTCGTTCTAATAATTGACTTTTTTTTTTCTTTCGAAGTCTTGACTTCATTCTGTTTTCTTCCATCCAAAATCATTGATTCCTTCACTAAACCATGACTTAAATGATGATGAATCTCTCTACACATGGGCTTTGAAACATCACAATACATTTATTTATGGATAACATTTTCCCTTTTGTAATCTCCGGACAACTCCAAAAATTGCTGAAGATTCCTAGCTTCATGCAAAAGGACAAAAACCGTTTTGCCCTCAATAAATTAATTCTGTCAAAACCAAAAAAAAAAAAAATCTCCGGCAAAGGACAAGGAGGATCCTGTGGCTATCGGCAATGTCACGAGATCTGAGGGCAGCACCTCCCAAGTTGGTTGGTGACTGACAATTCAATTTTCAACGGAGCAAAACGAAAATGGAAAAAGGGAGAAAGAGAGAGACATTTATTTTAGAAAAAAAATTCCAAATAATGGCCTTAAGTACTCTTGAAACGTGTATGACAATTACTTATGGAGTGAAATTCCTGTTTTAGAAATAATTCTAGAGCAGAAATACTTTTGATAATGCAATTTCTGAAATAGAAATCCGTTTGGTTATGCAACTTTATTTTTCTCTAAAAGTAATTTTAGAGCTACTTTTTTTATCGAAATTTTAGAGTCACTTGAAAAAGTAAAAAAATTACCGTCTCTCCAGAAGTTAAAAGCAGAAAGAGACAATCCCGCAAAGCCTTACTTGGTCCAAGTCCGAGAGCCGACCCAGGATCAATTCCATATAAGTATAAGATAAAATATACATAACAAAAAGCACATAAAAATTCAAAAAAAAATGAAAAAAAGAAGGGAATGCTAGGAAAATGTCTTTTCTTACTTTTTAGTCTAATTAATGCTTTCTTATACTTGATCCATGGTGATAGATCGATGTCTAATCCGATCTCATTTTTGTACATCTGATCTTGTCTTGGGTTCTTTATCAGCACCCTAAATACTTGACGAATTACCGGTTTTCATTTCCAGCACTTAGTTGGATGTTTTATATTTTGGTGTTTACTTATTGCATTGTATTTCGATAAATTAGATGTTAATTGCTTTCCTAGAATTATGTTAACATAAGACTAGACCTTTGATTTTTTTAAAAAAAAGAACAAATAAAAACATGTGCCTGATCACTTAGTATTGGTGATTTCTCGAAGATTAAATGGCTATCTAGAATGCATGATCACTTAGGAAAAAGATCAACTAATTAGGTATCGAAAGGGCGTTAATTAAACTATTAGCGTAAATAAGTCCCTAATTCTAAAATCTCTATTCATGTAGAAATCAAGATGATACTCTCGCCTTCCACTGATTTCTAGCAAATCTCAATACACTAGTTGTGTCTCCTAAAAATGTTTAGGTTGTAAAGAATACAAAACGAAATCCAATATCACTCGAGGTATGGGCCTAGGAGAGCCCACGTCTAAATTGATTGGCAATACAGCTTGCCTTTTGAGCAATACGCCTAAACCACGTCAAGAAAAATAGGTTACGACATCCATTGCGAGCCATGAAGGCTTCACTGGTAGCTGGCGGGGCGATGAATGCACTAGGCGCAGCCTCGCTGAGTACAAAAACGAGTGCAAAGATCCTCATGTTATCAAGCGTATTTCTCTACTCATAAATCTACTTTAGCAAAAAGTAGAAAAATCAACTTCAGCTCGGAAACAAAAGTAGAAAAATCAATTCATGGCCAGAAGTTAACTTCTATAGCATAAGTGTTACCATGCGCGCCCTTATTTGAGAAAATAAGGGCATTGAATGAATATTATTTCAAATAAGGACATAAAATGCCATTTTGTTTCAAAAATCGATGTGACCAAGGGCATTTTCATCATTTTCTTTTTTCTTTTTTTTTTTTGTTTCTTCGGTGAGGTTTGGCCTCGCATGTGATTGGCGAGGGCGTGGCCAAGGGTCGTCATTCTCGCTAGGCTGACGAGGGCGAGATAACTCTTCTAGAAATCGACCGAGGGCAGCGACCCTCGCAGGCCAAAACAAAGAAAAAAATGAAATGGAAAAAAAAGGATAAAAATGCCCATAGTCAGATTCTTCTTTGAAATAAAAAGAGCACTTCCGACCATTGTTTAAAATAATGTCCACTTCATATTTTTATTTAAAAAAATAAGAACATTTTAAATTCTTATTTAAAAAATTTTCTTCATTTTATGTCGTTGGCCCCACCCCCGACCCCCCCACCCCCCTGGTTCCCTTCTCATAACAAAAGATCTCACCAATTTCTTGCTCTATGAAGAAAGTTCCACCGGCGCTACCACCAAACTCCTTTTCTTCGCCTCATTATGACCCACCACATTCTTGCAGCAACTTAGATGAGGGGATGGTATCGGTGGGACCAGATGTGTCTGTGTGTGGGCCCCACTTTTTAGTATCTCCACCTCATTGCATGTGTTTATTATTATTATTATTATTTTTAAAGCTTTGTTGGGAGCATTTGGATGCGTTGTCGGTGAGCTTGTATAGACTTCGATTAAGCTAAACTGGGGGAGAAAATCCTCACCACAGCGAGTCACCGGGAGCGTCATTCGACCAAGCCCTAATAAGTAACAATTTCGGCGCGAGGTCCCGGCTTCGGTTCTTACTCGACGTAGTTACTTGGGATCGAGTCAAACGAAAGAAGTAATTTCTCGCGAATCTCCGAGTTCAGGTGTGGATAGCCTGCCTTTGATCGGACCAGGAAATGGATTCGGTTCGATACAGATAACTAACTTGGGATGCCATACCTAAACCGACACGCTAAATGGAGCAAAAGAAACTTAGGCCTCTGGTTTCTCCACAGGATCGACATATTTAGCGCGGCCGAAAATAAACTGATACGGGGACGACGGTGAAAGCTCTCCAGCCAATATTGAATGGTCCGAAAGATCATCAATTTCAAAGGAGTTAGTTTTTCTTCTCATGCTTCAGTAACGAATTATATAGGAAAACGAGTACGAGAAATGAAGTCCCCATCTGAAGAAGTTGTTGTCCGAACACTCGAGTTTTCTTCTCATTCATCCGCAGGACAAAAAGGATAGTGGCAAAGCAACTACGCGAAGGTGACCCAAAGAGCAGAAAGTGCCGCCCCACCATCTCAAAGTGATTGCCGATGTTTTCGAACAACTTTACATCAAAAGCCTCGAATATCTCTCTCTCTCTCTCTCCAAACGGGTCAACTTCGTGTTGAGACGTGATTTATACTCTCCAAAATGTTTTTTTTTTTATAATTTGAACTCATATTTTTTTCATTGGTAGACTGAATTTAGGCTCGTGAATAATTACTGCTGCATATACCCTTTTTCGCTTGTAATTGAGTGATGTAACGAAAGGTGTAATGTGCTAATTATAGTGAAATTCTCTACTGAATGTAACTTTAAGTTAAGGGTGAACCTGGATAAAACCTTATATCTCGATTTTTTCTTTTTCGCTACGCCTTACTTCGTTGTGATTGTACGTCGCATCCTTACATTTCTTGTTATCATCTTTACCTCTGGCCCTTCTTTAATAATGAACAATAACTATACTATTTTTTTTTTGTCAAAAAAGAATAAATATACTTAAGTAGGTAAGATTAGATTCATCAAATGATGTGGGTTGGGTCGAAAATGATTAGGCTCAAAAAAATATATTCATTTATCCTAGTATGACCTATTTTCATGCAATACAAATATAGTAACACATACCCCGCCGAGAGTGATCAGCTTCAAGATGGGTGGTTTCTGCCCTAGAACTGAGAACCGTCTGTTAGAGACTGGTTATGCAAAATACGAACCGTAAACCACCCACTTATTCCATGGATCCACTTAAGAATCGAACCACTGGTCCAGTCTAATTCTCGGTTGGATTCCAATTACAATCTTACTGCGCACCAACATTAATTAAAAAATAAAATAAAACCAATCCCTAGTGATTGAAGGAAGACGGCTCAGCTTGAGACTTTGGCAGTATTCTTATCACATAAAAAATTAAGGATAATATTTTTTGCAGGTGGCAATATTATTATCAACAATGGAGTCAAACATCGTGGAAAATGCAATAGTAGTTGATCAACTAATTAATGCAGATTTTCAAATGCATCCATCCATAGTATACATCCACGCTCTTTTTTTTTTTTTTACGGATGTTGGTTTTGGAAAATTGAAACTGAGAACCGGACCGGTATCGGTTGGTTCCATCCAAAATCAATCGGTTGGGTGCGATCTGATTCGATTTAGGTGGATAATGAATTTTGTTTTTGCTCACCCCCTATACCCCACCCATACCCACTCAACCCATATTCCTAAAATTCTTCCAAATTGAAAAACTTATATCCAAACTGAAGCGAGAGTGCGAGAGGAAGCGAAGGCGAGAGAAAATGAAGAGAGATCCATACATGTGGATTGTGTCTAGGTCAGCTGTAAATTCGTTTATAGTCTATTTACGACTTATTTAGTATTCATATTATGTTTAAACCCTTTAAGGAGTATTACTAACCTATATAATAACTCAACCCATAATTTATAGATTAAAAAATTGAATTTATGTTCCATTTTGACGGATCTAGATAAGACGCAAGGTAAATCCCGAGCTGAGTATATAACCACGCGACATCATTGTTATTCAATGATGTGGAGAATCGAATCTGCGAAGCTTCCGATCCATCTTGCCTTCTTTTTTTTCCCTTGTATTCTTGCTAACGAAATTTTCCATCATTATCATCCACAGCATGATTGCTTTGCACCGACGCCATCCCAACCTACAAAAACTGGCTCTTCCTTTTGGTATTTAGCGGACTCATACTAATCGATCCCTTCCGAACACGAAGCTTCACATGCCTTGCCTCCTTTCGCCCGCTCGCACGGCGACACACGACACGACGTCTTTCTCTCGGCAAACGAATGGAAAAATTAGGGTTTCATGCGACGGTGAAAAGCTCAAGACGGTCCGTTTTGGGGGCTACCCATGAGAAAAGGATTGATGGAACGTCGTGTTCAAAGCAAAGGTTATTTCGCATTCGAGATGAGCTAATACCGCCTTTTACCCTGTGCTAAGCAATTGCCGGACTGGCCCTAAGTACAGGCCCTCAAGCTCGCTCGGGACCCTCTAAACCGGAGATTCGGCTCGGACATCGCGTCTCATTGCTCCTTTTGGTCTCGTCGAGACCCTTCTATGTGGTGGTAGCATTGTAGTTTTTGCATCTGACTGAGATTATAATCTCTCCATGTTTTCGTAGATGTGGACTGCCAAAGTCAAATTTTGCAACGAAGACTCACTTGGGCTGTTCTCTCCTTCCTCATGGAATCAAGCCCATCTACTGATCTTCTGGGCCAAGGCTCAAAACGTGATGATTGGGCCTCTGATGACTCCTCCTATCCATTTTCTTGGGCTGCAATTTAGGAAAATGTAGCGAATGGATAACACTTTTTCTTTTTTTTTTCAAAACCAGATATGCCACATAACGTGATAAACTATAAGCTCTAATTTTGTAAATGTGTGTTCCCCTTCTTTAGAAGAAATTATTTTAGTGCCACGTGATGTAACGCACCATTCACATCGTCCGCGTGGTGTAATCTTAATATCGACTAGCCGGAAACCCTTGGAGCTTTACCGCGATGTGTGGAGTGAGAAAAGGTCTCTTCTTTCCTTTTTGCGTTATTCATTGATTTGAAAAACTTGGCACTCGTTCGATGAGTAATTCTAGGGGTGGCGGCCTTCTCAAACGGGGTCTATCTATTGCGGTCTGTAGACGATGAAGAGGGGGCCGAGGATCTTCCCCTCGGCAGTGCTTCTCGAGGGTCCATTGAGGATCGGCAATCCTTTTCCAGAAATAATGGATTCTATCTTATACATATGCAAAGAAGATAGTAAAAATAGAAAGAAAACCACAAAAATAATAACCATTTGGTTGGCTTTTTTGTTCGCTTGATCGATCTAACTAAGACTATCGTCAAAGTGTGACCTGTTAGACTTGACAACTCCATCGCGCCCTGTGACGTAACGATTACATGAAATGCATTATTATTCCTTGCGCATCAATTTCTCGCTTCAGCCTCAATCCTATTGCTTTGCCATTTTTTTACCCTTCGACCAAAAATAAAAAAAAAAAGCGGTCAACGAGGTCCAAAGTCAGAGCCCGGCACAAAAAGGCCGAAAAGGACGTCCGACAGAGGACCGCGCTCGATCGCGTTGACTTCCTCACCAGCCGTTGGATGATGAGCGTGGACGCACGTGCGGCCTCCGCAGGCACACTTTTGACCGTTCGATCGTGTTTGATGACGCCGGGGAAAAAAAGATTCAGGGAGTGGCCGCGCGTGACTGCAAGTGCAGTCGCACCGCACCAGCATCGCGCGCGCGTACGTCGATGCGCGGCGGGAGCGGTTGATCAACGGCGAGGAGGCGAGGACGGGGGTGGGCCCCGGTGTGGGGCCCACTGGACGGCCACTTGTCAGGAAGTCTCCTCACTCGCTGGCGAAGGCTCACCGCCTGACCCGTACTCTCTATATGTGTAATAGCGCGTCTGATGGCCCTGTCATGTGGTGGGGCCCACTGAAGATAGAATTATTATGTCGTGCCTCCTGAGCTGTCAATGCGTAAGTGATAAGAAATATTTTTTATTTTTTTAAAAACCGTCAAGTTTACGGGAAATACTGAAAATGACAACAAAAGAAAGAACATTTTGTAATCACGAAGGAAGAATTCAATAATAAGTTTACATTAATCTCCAACCAATATGGAGAAGTGAACTGAGCATAACCGAAAGGTTTCGATACTTATGATTCATAACATTCTAATTATTAATGCTTAGTTTATCACTTAAGCCATTCATCAAACAGATATTACCAAACGCACTTAACAATATCGGGTGCTGAAAATGAAAAAGATTTCAAGACTTAACGTAGTTACCGAGCAAAATTTAAATTCAGCGTTGGCGTACGATACGATCAAGGTTGTGTGAAAAGACGGGCAAAATTGATGCTGCTTAAGTAATTTGGATTTTTCCATATATTTAAACAACATACAATGATCACACATAGTATGTTCTATATATGGTCTCCATCGGAAGCTTGTGATTTTTGTTTCCACAAATGAGATATCTGGGCGTTCAATATTCATGTGCATAGCTAAGATTTTGTTTACCCCAATGGGAATGTGACCCTCAACACATGAATGCACTACTCATTACATCCAAATCAAATGCTCAATAAACAAGATAAAACTTCGAAAGTAAAAATATTGTATCTTATTAGGAAAATCATCCATCAACAAGTATTAATTGTATTAACATAATTACTCTAAGATCATTATTGACTCCTTATCGCCCGTTTCCACGTGGTTGTCAATTGTAAGACCACAAACCACATTCCTCAGTTCTTCAATAAATAAAATTAAGGGTTAATATCACAAAAAAACCCCAAACTGGTACATTTATGACAAATTTACCCAAAATTATTTTTTCGACCACCAAAAATCCTGAACTGATACATTTGTGACAAATTTACCCCAAAACTATCATTTTGACCTAAGAAAATCCTAAATTGATACACATGTGATAAATTTACTCTTTGTTAATTTTCGTTAAATTGGATTAATATCACGAAAAATCCCAAATTATACATCTATGACAAATTTATCCCAAACTATTTTTCGACCACCAAAAATCCTAAACCGGTACATCGGTGATAAATTTACCTAAAACTATTTTTTGACCACCAAAAATCCTAAATTGATACATTTATGATAAATTTACCCAAAACTAATCATTTTGACCTAAAAATCCTAAATTGGTACACATGTGATAAATTTACTCTTTGTTAATTTTCGTTAAATTGGATAATACAATGAAAAATCTCAAATTGAAACACATGTGACGAATAGAGGATAAAAACTGAAAACATTTACATTTGGCAATTACCACGGATCATGTAATTAAGTAATTTGACGATAAAATTTAATGAAAACTAAAAGAGGGTAAATTTATCATAGATGTACCAGTTTAAGGTAAATTTATTAAAGGTATACTAGTTTAGGGTTTTTAGTGGTCAAAAAAATAGTTTGGGATAAATTTATCACAATATACCAATTGAGGTTTTTGGTGGTTATTAACCCTAAAATTAACATGTTAATGTCCATCTTATAGTATTTTACACTATAATTTATATTTTGCTAGTATCTCATACTATACTGAAAATCTTACTTTCATCTTACTTCAATTTTTCATTTTGTTGTCATTACACCCAAATGAATATGTGAGTTGAGAACTAATGGATGTACAATGTAAGTTTAAGCTCCGTTTGTTTCAAGGAAAATGTGATACTTTCGAAAAATATTTTTATATCAAAAGGGTTAATATTATTCAAATGAAGGGAAACGATTTAAACAAAATATCGCAATTATAATTTTCTCGTGAACGTTGTATTGCAACTATTTGCCCCCCAAAAAAAGGGCACGAAAATGAACTTTTCTAGTTTCCACTTTCCCGAGCGCGCACGAGTGGGCATCGTAAAGTAACGAGAGAATCATGCGCGAGCTTAGAAAGACTATGTCAAAATCTCAATTTTTAAACTTGTCGGTGCACATGCTACAACTTATACTGACAGTGTCCTTGGAGGAGGAAATCATACATATGTAATAGAAACAAAGGAAAGAACATAACAAAAAGGTACTACTAGTACTCAATCTTAGAGAAAAAGGGCCAGCTAGCCTACCACTTTATGATTATTATCATCACGATTGCACACCAAAAACATGCAAAGATAGGGGGAAAAAAAACTCTCCTTTTCAGAACTCAAAATTAGCAGCTGGAGCTACCTGATTGGCAACGCCCTTGTCGTTACCCGGACCGAATTGCGCAGCGGCGTGAGTGCTGGTCTCCGGCAAGGGCTGGTCGGCGGGCGGCGAGGTGGCAGAGGCGGCGAGTTTTCCTTGGCTGTACAAGCGGCTCAGTTGGTGGAAATATGGGCACGTCCTTGAGTCGGGGGACCTCTTCTTGTCTTTGTCTTTGGTTTTTCTGAAGTACTTGTTTATGTTCTCCCACTTCTCTTTGCACCTCTTGGCGCTCCTCTCGTAGCCCAGCTCCGACATCTTCAGTGAAATCCTCTCCCAAAGTGGAGCTTTGTTGTTGTTGTTGTTGTTGTTGTTGTTTGTTCCTTCCAATTTGTGATCTTCATTACTGGTAGCAACATAGAGACTGCACCGAAGGTTTATGAGCGCCTGGACTTCATCTCTTGGCCATCTCTTCCCAAGGTCCTGATCTTTGGCCGCATTTGAGGCCGAGCTTTGTGACCCGTGGCTCGTCTTTTGATGGGTGTTGAGAGGATTAGGGTTTTGGGGAGTAATGTTGGTCAAGTTGGGGGGTTGGACCTGGATTCAGTTTGCGCCATTGTTGCTGAAGCTGAGCTTGGGTCTTGTTTTGTGGGTGTGCTTTGGAAGGAGGAGGAACAAGTGGAGCGATTGTGATTTTCCAGGGAAGACGAAGTGGGAACTTCAGCAACATGGCTTGGTTTGTGCGTGCCCATATGGGAAGTGCTAGAATTGTCATTAGGGTTTGAGGAGTTGGGCTCGGCCAAGGAGCATGGACTCGATGAGTTTGATAGCAAATGCGGGTGCTGATCATCATCGCCATCGAAGGAAGTGAACTTCTTGAGGAACTCGATGATGGTGGCCTGTCTGTTACCTGCAATGGCCTGCTCATGAGCCCTAGCGTCGAGCTCCTTGTTCATCCTCTCCATCTCCTGCCTCTTCCACGCCTCCTCTCTCTCCACCATCTCCTTCTCTCTCCTCACCATGTCCTCCAGCAGCTTGCTGTGCATCTCCTCCTGTTGAGCCATCAGCCTCCGGACGACACTCTCGCATAAGCCCTTGAACAGCTCATACTTCTCCAGCCTCTCCTCCTGTGACCTCTTCCTCTTCTTGCCCTTTGAGGATGCCCTGTTGATGTGGTCCTCATCATCTGTTGCTGCCTTTTTGTAATTTTCCTCTGGTGCTTCGTTCACAGTCGCACGCAATTCGTTCCTTGAATTGGCGCCATCGAAGTCCTGATCATCTGACAAGCCATCTTGTCTTCTTCTTCTTCTCCTACTCTGAGCTTTCCACCTTATCACCAGTGCCCTTGTCAGCCGCAAGTAGTCGAGGATTGTTCTGGTGATCTCCATGATTACTGTTGCACAGCTCTTCAAGCTCACTCAGCAACCTGTCGTTCTTGGGATAACTAGCGCTAGTGGATGTGTATGATCTGATGCTTTCTTCTTCAAATTTTGCCTTGCACTCCTCAGCACTCCTCCTGAAGCCAAGCTGTGCAAGCTTCCTGCATGCAACCCACTATAAGACATGAATACGCGCAGACCTAACTTCTTGTTTAATGGGCCGTGAGAGTTTATTCCTCATTTTGTTCAACTTTTTTGCACTATTTGTTTAAGCTTGAAGATCCCTATACAAACTACTTCTTGGCTTGATTTTTCTTTGGTTTCAGGAAGAAACCGAACCAGTCATCAACGAGATCCTGAGCCTCAGTTCATCAAACAAATTCGGAAAGTCCAAAAAGACTATGAAATCGATGCGTGCATGTGCGACGCATATGCGTACATGGACAAACACACATGCACAGAGGCAAAAAAAAAAAAAAAAACTACTCGTGTCTCTCTTCCTTTTCCAATTTGGCAAGAAAAAGAAGACCCTGATTTGTGCTTACCTGGATACATGTTCCCAAGTGAATTGAGGGAACCAATTCTCCATGTTAGATCTGATTCTGAACAGTGCAAGCACTTCATTGCCAGCCCCTGGTGATCATCATCGACGTGGCTGCTTCTGCTAATTCGGATCTGTCTCTCTGATGGACGCCCAAATTCACAGGGACCAAGCTGTTCTCGCCACCTATCTCTTCACGGACGATGTCTTTCTGGGATTGAGGCGGTTGGTGCAGCGGTTGCAGGAAATGGGGAGGTGGGTGTTGCAGATGGTGGAGGTGGTGAGGAGGGTAGAGATCAAAGGCGGGGAAACTCAGAGGAGCGAGAGGAGGAGGCGGCGGCGGGGGTGAAGAAGCGTGTGGCAGCGGGAAAGATAAAGGGAGAGAGAGTGATGAAGCTCTCGAGGAGGCTATGAACTGGTGAAACTGGTCCGGCACTCCATCAAACATCTTGTGTATGAGCTTTCTCTCTCTCTCTCTCTCTTTCTCTCTCCCCAACTCTGCTCGCTGTAAATTGGCAAAGTGGTACCAAGAAAAAACTACAAAGAGCGGCTTCTCTCTCTCTCTCTCTCTCTCTCTCTCTCTCCTCGTGTTCATTTATCAAGGATTTTGTCCTGTTAGGGCAAAGAATGAGAACCCATCACGCTCTTTCAGCAGGGGTGAAGTCAGCGTTGAGGGAAGCGGACAACAGCTCGCCATCAAGATTCAAATCATCGATCGCCATTCTCTCTCTTCCGCTGCAAGGGAAGTCGCGTGCGGAAGCGGGCAGCATCCGCGCGAGTGGGGATGGGAGAGAGGTGATGAGTTTGAATTGTATTGTGTGTGGGGGTGCATGCACACGAAGAGGAGGGTATCTTGGTCCCCAGAATCCTATGCAGCGGCAGCAGCAGCTGGGTTTGCCGATGATGGTGTAATTAAGCGGCAATCGCAGGGCAGGGACACGTGAATTCATGCAGAGGCTGGGACCGATTCCTATTGAATTCCCCTTTGGGCAGGTGGGCGTTGCTACCCTGCTGCTCCGGTCCACGGGACACCCGGTGCGCCCTCGGTTGTCGGAGACCCATATATCGTGTGGCGCTTATGCCACGTGACGCGCCGGCGAGACCTGCTCGTGCGGGAGCTAGGCGGGCTTCGGTCGCAGACGAATATCGAGCGGTTTCCGCATACGAAGCTTATTCAGCCGCGCGCCCGAGTCCGACTTGGCCGCCCCCCCCCCCCCCTCCTCCTTCGGGACCTTCCCGGGCGGGGCCCCGGATAGCAGGTTGGGCCTGCTCCGTGGGCCAAGCCCAGGCCCCACAATGTCCGCCTTCGGCTTTGGCATGTTGCCTCTCCATTCTCTTGTTGCGATCAATGGCATTCAAAAAAAGGCCAAGAAGAGAACTACTATATGAAGACGTGGAGATCTCTGGCCAACTTTACCTGAACAAAAAAAAAAAAAAAGAAACATCATTTTCACCAAGAAATAGAACAGATAAAATCTTTGGGACAAAGGTTTTTTTTTTTTTCCTTTTTCCGAACAAAAGGTTGTCTTCACTCATCAATCTTAGGAAAGATGGATACCCCAGAAACATGAATATCGTCCAACATGAGTGCATGTGCACACCTCAGAATTTGAATCCATTTCAAGTAACGAGATGATGACTATACACTCGAGACATGCTGATCCAAAAATCTGTCTCCTTTCCTTGTCAAAGCCCATCGAGTCATCCGCAAGCAACGAGGGTAATTCGTATTTTTCCGATGTGGGATTTGCTTAGATCCATGTATGTCCATGACATTTTTCGGTGATTATCGTTAGGATCGGCGCGCAATAACTCGAAGTGAAATCGTAAAAGCAACGAGAAACGGAATCGAGACACCAGATTTTATCCCCGGTTCGCCCTTAAACTAGGGTTCATTCAGCAGAGGATTTCACTATAATTAGCACATCGCACCTCTCGTTACGTCCCTCGATTATGAGAGAAAAAAAGAATATATATAGCAACAGCTATTCATTGAGTTCGAACCCAGATAAGTAACGAGAAAAATAAGGGCTTAAATCATAAAAGCCCTTTTTATGTTCGGGCGGTGCTGCACCCCTTTGAGACCCCCGCCCCATCAGTATAGAGCGGGACCCACGTGCTTTCCTGTCGTAAGGGCATATGAAGCACGCCACAACAATTATGGGGGTAAAAACTAAGTTTTATTATTCTTGCATTCTTCAAATTCGGAAATTTTATTCTCTTTCAGCATAGAATGTGTACGATCTCCATACCGTTTCGATGAACCTTTTTCGGTCATCAGTAATTCGAATTGATCCGAATAAGGCGGACTCGCGAAATCTTTCTAAATTGTCAATTTTTGCTAGTGATTTTCATCATAACATCTGAATCATCAGAATGGAAGCCTTGCTATCCATTTACGAGAAAAAGCCGCACTTTTTTCACCGGCCGAAGAACTGGGCCTCGCTGCCGTGCTGGTCTGGCTTTGGGCTCCTACGCATCGCCTTCATCTCCTCCTCTTCATTTCGCACGCTTGGATCATCATTTCATTTCGACTCCTCTAACTTCTTTGGTCTTCTCATTTCATTTACCATCGCGAGTGAATTACGGACCGTAAAGACGTCGACCGTCAAATCACGGTTGGACCGGATCGAACCGGGCGCGTCCAAAATACTCCTCGGCCTTTCGGCCCAAGCCCCCAAAACCAGCCCCGGCAAATCCCCACACACGCAGTTTTACCAATCTTAGGCAATTTCCATATCGACGCGCACTGGGCAGTGACCACGACAACCCCTTCAAAAGGGAAACTGATGTCGCCAGCTGAGACACATTGGGACAGCCCAATTTTGCCTGTAATCAGGACAATGACCAAGAAGGGGAAAAAAAAAAATTGGACATGGATTTTGTCGGTGCTCCTACATCTTGTGTGTTGATTAGATTTGAGCTGGACCGATCGTTTCTTTTGTTTGGCAATAATTAATCGACCCGCAATGTGCCCAATTCATTCCGTATGTTAAAACAGACAAGATGTCAATTTCAGTCCCCCATCTTTCCCTGAGGACTTCTGTCCACGACAAAACAGATCTTAGCTGTTGCTTTAAAAAACACGTACGCCTTTCCAAATTCACCCATAACACCCTCGAATGTTTTGTGCCAGCTATGTATATATTTTGGGAGCAGTTCAAATTTGAAAAAAAAAAAATTCAAATAACCGTAATGAAATGTCTGCATTTCCTCTGGCAGTAAGGACCGTAAGCGGATCTTGTTTCAAATAATGACATGAAATAGTTAAATTATCTCAGATAAAGATTTTTGGTAGGCCAACGTGCATGTAACTATTTCGGTCATTGCAGAAAGGGTATTTTAGTAAAAAAAAGTCTAAGGATTTTTTTTTACTTTTTATTTTTTCTTGCCTTCTTTCCTCCCCTTTGGCCGGCCACAGGTGAAAAAAAAAGGAAAAAAAATAGAAAATAAGGAAGATAATTTTAAAAATAAATGACGAAAATGTTCAAATCCCTCTTTTTATATTGATATAGTCAATTTATTTGGAATAATGTTCACTTTAAATTTATGGTTGCGCAACTTTAAGTTCTTATTTGAGAAAACGAGCGGACTTCACGAACTTATTTAAAATTTCCCTTTTAATTTGTACATGCGATTATCATGTATTGGGCGAGTCTCCTGTAGTTCTGCTCAACAGTAATGGAGATATGAGAGGCTGAAAGTCTTTGAGAGAGAGAGAGAGAGAGAGATGGTGAAGCAATTCATGGGGATGGATGCGTGGATGAGAGAAGCTGAAGAAGCTTCAGGGTTGTTGGAAGAGCTAGAGAGCAAGGTCAAGAACAAGAATCCTCAGGAGCTGTGCAGGCTCAGAGACACCACTACATCCAAACTCCTTGACCTTGGGACGAAGCTTGATCGCCTTGAGTCTCTCCTGCACAATCCACCCTCAAAACCCATCTTGTACTCTCTCTCTCTCTCTGTATGTGGGGTGTTTCTGCTTTGAACTGCTCTTCAATTGCCTGGAGGAAGTAATTGATCTACTTATGAGCGTCTCCTTGAATGACCATCTAGTGTTTTAAGTGAAAGATCACTATTGGGAATGGTGAGCCTCTTAGTTCTTTTATTTTTGGTCTGAATGAGCCTTAGCTCAGTGACCTTTATTCTTTTATCAGAGATGGGAATGGCTATAGACAGACCGGCTGTCGGATTCTGTTCGTGCGAAGTTACTGTGATAAAGCTTCCTAATTTCTTGGCTATTGAAACTTTCGCTTACAATTGGAGGATTCCATGGAAACAAAAGATTCACATGGACCAACTTGTCCACATTTTCTTATTAGACATTAGCTTTATTTGCTTGTTGAAGAATGGGAAAACAAGAGGGAATCTTCTGAGCATGCGTGGACATTGAGTAGTTGGCCATTGCCAGCATGAGTAATTCTTCAATTGCGGTATTCCTGCAGAACCGATGAGGATTTAGGTTGGCGATGGAAACTGCTGTCGGATGTTCAGCTGCGAACAAGAGAAGTGGCCGTCAGTCTCCTCATGTCAGCATCTCCAAGCAGGTATGACATTCACCTTGTCAACTTGTTTTGAGGTTTTTAAGGTCGATAGACTGGTGGCAATTGTTGCACTAGTTGGTCCAACAAGGTAGAATTTGTCAAGGTTGGCTTTACGTAATGCTGCGGTAATGACTGCCCTATAGGAGATAAGCAGCATAATATTTTCTTGCTTTAGAGCTACCTTTCTGAAACCAATAACTTTGGCAAAAAGAAGAAAAGTGGACAGGTACATCTGGGAAACTTGTTTGCTTTTTGGAGGCTTCACATCATGAGTATTTTATCTTCTTTGAGACTTGCAAGAACGTCTATCTCTCTTACTTCAAAATGACTACAAAGCACAAACAACCTTGCGGTGTCATCCAGATCATCTCCGTAGTTAATTACAGCGTAGTCAAGTGACTACAATCATGTGGTAGGCTAAGAAATACGCTTCTTTGCTTGAGATATAGAAAAATGTAAGGTCAGACTGTTAGCATATGACCTTGCCATATCTTTATCTCAGCTTTTGCATTTTTATTGCATCCAGGCCTGGAGAATTACATTCTGCAGACTCCAAAGAAACCAGTCAATCTGCCAGCCTTTAATGAAGGTGCAATTTATTTTTTGTCGAATCGTCATACTTGCTAAAGCTCTGCCACATGAATCTGTTTTTCCATAATAAACTGGAAGCAGAACACTCGCATTTTACAGGGAAAGTGAGTGATCTCTAACATTAGTTTCTTGAATGAGTTACAGGAACAGGTTGTAGTAAGCGAACACCAGAAAACTGAAGTCTCTAGGGACGACAACTTATATGACCTTAAAATTTTGGCTTTTGCTCACAATTGGTTATATGAATCTGCCAAATTGAGCAATGAACCTAATCTTGATCTTGAATTTCCCGATAATCTTAAGTGAACCGACTGACTTGTTATGTAGATAAGATGGCAACCTCATTTTCGAAAGATGACCCAGAGATGGTTAAACCTCTATTGGTAAGTCATCATCCTATTGTAACCGCCAAGTAATTTATCCTCCGCACATACTGTGTTCCTTTGGCTCATCCTTTTGTGCTGCTTCGTTCTTGACGGTCGGATAATGCATCTCAAATTCATCACAAGCAGGTACTTTTTTGGCTGGACAAAGAAAAAAAAATTCAATCTATATATGCTTTTTTATATAATCGAATGCCCCCTTTCATCGTCTGCAGGACTCTTTCACTGCGAAGAGTTGGCTGTGGAAAACTTGTTGGATCATATGTTCGATTCTTGGAGCAACTGCACTTCTATTTACATTGTTTGTTGTCTGTGCAATAATATGAGATACGATCAACAATTCAATACACCTGTAATTTGTCTTTAACACGAATCTCCTTAATGCTGATGCTGCAGCTCTGTAGGTAATTTGTGAGCTTGGAAGTAAAAGTAAATGGAATAGACCTATTCAGCATTGGAAAGAAAACAAAAGGTTACGTGTTATGGACTTTTTTGTGGGACGCGTCTATAATAGACGCGATAACTAATTTCCAGCATTAAAAGGGTTAGGTTTTTTATTTTTACTTAATGTTGATTTGTTTCCTAGAATAGATTTTATTTACGTATTTCAGTTTTGGAAAAGAAACCTAAATTATAGGTTTCCTATTCTTGTAATACGACTAGTCCTATTTAAAAGGGACAAGAGGAATAAAAACCCCAAGCAGATTTCTATCAAAAACTTACAGAGATCTAGAGCTCTCTCTTATAACGAGGTCTAAGGTTTCAAGCTCCCTTCGACGAGCTTGAGTCATTCAAAAATAGGTCGCTCAAGGAATCAGACTAAAGGAAGGGGAAAAGGGACAGCAGTTGACTTGGATTTTCCTGTCAATTGCCCTGTGACTCGATCTTTATTGCGGGACCACAACATTACGGAAAGATCATATCTGATGTACTGTCGCATCATCTACTATGGAGAAACTGAGCAGGGATGTCAATGATAGGGCGATTCTAGTAGCAATTTATTGTAGCATGAACAGAGTACTCTTGTCTCTTGTTGACAATTTTGCGAGTGATTCTCTCTTTGTTGCTAAGTTCATTGAACGGCAGAGAAGTGGGGTCTTGTATGTATTGATTATTGCAACTTTGAAGTAGGAGTCCATTGGATCCAATAATCGAGCAGTCTGCCATGTGCATTGCATATCAGATCAACTGCTATTCATTCTTCATCGAGTAACTGCCACGATTTTATGTTACTGTTAAAAACCAAGAGGAGATCACCTAGTCTCAAAGTGCCCTATGGTAGATAGAATGAAGAAACATCGTTTTGAAATAAGATGCAATTCTCTCTTAGCGCTTACGGTAGAAGATGAGGTTTAGAATCCAGAGCTATCCGGACTGCTCAAAAATGGAATGGAAAAAAATGAAATCGTTCCGTGGTTTCGAACATAAATTCTGGGATTTCCATGCATTTTGATTGTTCTACGTCTAATGCGTTGTATTGGTCGAGCCCTTAGATCCATTTGAAGTGTTTTTGTGAGGCTGAGAAGAGACAAAAAACATCTTCTAGTGATTTCCTTTAGCCTGCTAAGTCAACTGAGTTTATTCCAAGATAGCTGATGTATTATGGTATCAACATTCCATACTGTTATGGCTGGATTTGCTGCAACCAGAACCATGTCTCCCTAATCAATAGTCAAATCAATGTCCGATGATTATGGCACCATTCATCTGCTCAGAGAGTTGTTCTTGGACATTTGTTCCCTCATTTTCTTGAAGTATCTATGAGCAAAATGGATGGATCCTTAACTGTGTTTTGGAGTTCACTCAAAGTCACATGAAAAAGAAAGAACAGAGTAAATGCTGCTGTCATAACGTAAGGCAACTACCAACTCAAATTGACATCCTGTTAAGAGCATCTCCCTTTTTGTTTCCCTTCCAATATGTGGATGTTCCTTTTTGGACTGAAAGACAAGTCACTAGTGATGGGACCGACTATTTTGTTAACAGATCATCAATATAAGGAGGAAGAGAGGAGGGTAAAGTGAAGGGAATTTTCTTTTTCCGCATAGTTTTCGGACTTTATCTCATCCAAGCCAGACAAACTCAAGCTCACCATGAAAACCTTCTACGACACAGGAACACACAGTGCTTGGTACTAATTGCCATGAAAAAGATAAGGTGGACAACATTAAACACCCCACTAAGCAAATCCCAAGCCCATGAAACAGACAATTAAAAACTGGAACCAACAGAATGATGACATCACAAAAAATTTTTAAAAAATATATATATTTTTTATTTACATTTTGGGTGCTCCATTATCATTTTTAGTGGCAATACTATTCCATTAGCAAAAAAGTAATTCCCACTATATCAACCGCAATAACCTCCAAAATTTCCTTACCAACGGAATCTTTTTCTAAGCCTGAAATTACTTGACAAAACTCTCTTACGGCATCTCTTCTTGTCTAGATACCACCCCCTTTCTTTCTCTAAACTATTTAACACTATATCTGCTTATGTTTCTCCTTCTCTCTCTACCCAAGGAGAGCGTTGGTGACGTTAAAAACTACAAAATTCTGTGATTCAGACACATCCCACGCCATAAAGTTTTGAACTTTGCCCAGCTCCTTGGGGTTGTGGCACCCGTCTATGGCTTCTTCTGTTGCTTTTCCGGCGACTTCCGTGACCCGGACCCGGAAAGGAAATGGCGAATTCTTGCTATCGGGTCGTAGCCGGAAGCTGTGGAAGGCGCCACAGAGGCTGTGCGTTCGGTATTCGCTGGACTCTAATGTGTCGGACATGAGAGTTAATGGTATGCGAGCTCAAATTTCACTCTCTTTCTAGGTGCTAAACTGTTCTAATTCTAGTCTTCTGGGATTAATTTACTTTTTCCGCTTCTGTTTCCAGGTTTTTTGCGTTTGATTGTGTAAAGAAACTTTTTTTTTTTTAGTTTATATCCTGAAGCAATATGAAGAGAGGGCCTGTTATTTACTGCAATGAAGTTTACGAAATTCAATGTGGAACTTTTTCTTATTACACTCGGACCAAGTGTTTGCCGTCCATTCTATCATGAAGAAGAGCTGATAAGTGAGAGTCCAGTGTTGGTTAAAAATGATTTGCCAGTCCTGTGTTGTCTAATTAGTTCAAGCCGTATAAGGAGGAAGGAGAAATGTCTGAACTATTGACTAATGACTGTGAGCTGGGTTCATAATCTCGAGCTTCTAGTAGTTAAGTCCTGCTATGCATCTGGCTGGTTTTCTCTGCAGCTCCAAAGGGCTTGTTCCCTCCAGAGCCTGAACATTACAGGGGGCCGAAGCTGAAAGTGGCAATTATAGGCGCAGGGCTTGCGGGTATGTCGACTGCGGTTGAGCTTTTGGATCAAGGACACGAGGTTTGCTTTTCTTCATTCTCAAGTCCACCCCCACCCCCCCAAATATGCACCTGCAATCGTTACTTGTTGGTTGCCATCCCTTGGTTTTACACCCCTTGAAGAGCATAACCTTGATATTTAAATTCTAGGATCTCGAAGCATTGGGGAATCAAATTAAAGTTGGACTATGAGTGAAATACAGAATCATGCTTTGTTTGAGAAAATTTAAGCATTTGTTTATGTAAGCATTGCTTCAGTTGGGAGCTCATATGCATAACTAGTGGTTAATGTGCTTTCGTTATCTTCTGATGATATTCTGGGTGGTTGTAATCATGTCTTGAATTTTCAGGTTGATATATATGAGTCAAGGTTCTTCATTGGTGGGAAAGTCGGTTCATTCATTGATAAACGTGGAAACCACATTGAAATGGGTCTGCATGTCTTTTTTGGCTGCTACAACAATGTTTTTCGCTTGTTGAAGAAGGTGAACATATTTTATTTTCTTGTAATGAGAATGATAGCGTGTTTTCTTGGGACGAGTCTTATCTTTCTGCTAGGTACTAAAGATTCTTTAAGCAGAGTAAGTTTGAAATATTTTTAAGTAAGTTAAAGTACAGAAATTCTATGGTTTCTGACGATTTCTCTTTCATTTTCTCTTCAACGTAGGTGGGTGCAGACCAAAATTTGCTTGTGAAGGATCACACCCACACCTTTGTGAACAAAGGCGGTGAAATTGGTGGTATTGTTTAACCTTTAAAAATTGACAATAATTGCCTTCTTCCAGTTTCCTAGCAGAATTCATTTGATGATAACACCTTAACATTGTGGTGATATGCGAACGAGCTATTTTGGAGTAAAACTTCACGAATTAATTTTTTTGTCAGAACTTGATTTCCGGTTACCTTTCGGAGCTCCACTGCACGGGATTCGTGCATTCTTGTCGACAAATCAACTGAAGGTAATGTTTCAGGAATAATACATTATAAATACTTATCTTTCTTCGTGATGCTTGCTAGTACTGCCCAGATTTCCATTATGCTGTGATTCACTTGCATTTGATTTTATTGACAATATAATCTAACAAATGAGTGTCCTACAGTCTTCTTTTGAGCAAGCTTTACACTCAAATGGTTTGAAAATCAAGTTTTGCTTCGTATGATATGCGTCGATTACTTGCAGCTGTGGTCACCAACTACGGCTTTGAATCCTACTGGATATTAAAAAAAAAAAGGGGTTTTTCTGGGACATGAGTTCACAGATGACATAAGCACTCTTTCTTTAATCATTGCATGCAGACTTATGATAAAGCCAGAAATGCCATTGCTCTTGCACTGAGTCCAGTCGTGAAGGCTCTAGTTGATCCAGATGGAGCGCTGAAGGACATACGTGATTTGGATAGTGTAAGATGATAAACTTAGTGGTTTGTTCCTTTGGGTTATCTTCTCATTTTAATCATATGTGAATTGTGAGTTCCAGAATCCTGTACGGGAATTTCTTCATGTGTTTTGTTTTAGTTACATCTCTAGAGTTTCTTCTTTCCTTGGAAGTTCCTAAAATTTCTTCCTCTTCTCAATGATAATTTTGCTCAATAACGTTCAGCTGTTGCTTAATCACTAAAATTCTGGTGCCTCTTGCAGGTAAGCTTCTCTGATTGGTTTATGTCCAAGGGCGGCACACGGATGAGCATCCAGAGAATGTGGGATCCTGTTGCCTATGCCCTTGGATTTATCGACTGTGACAACATCAGCGCTCGTTGTATGCTCACAATATTTGCGTTGTTTGCCACCAAAACAGAGGCTTCTCTACTACGGATGCTCAAGGGCTCTCCAGACGTTTACTTGAGCGGCCCAATTAGGAAGTACATTACAGACAGAGGAGGCAGGTATATGCATCTTTTCGAAAGATCCTTTGAAAGCAAGTATTTGACAATAATTTTTCCCTCATTTTCAAGTGATCTATATTAATCTAGAATCTATCTCTGCTAGAACAGGTTCCATCTTAGGTGGGGATGCAGAGAGATACTCTATGATAAATCTGCCGATGGAGAGACATATATTTCAGGACTTGCTATGTCTAAAGTAATATGTTCACCTTCTTCTCTTAAGTTGGAATGCCTATGGTGCTAGTAAATGCATTTAGAGACATTTTGTCTACTACTTGATTTGTGTGGCTCTTTTTTCCTGACATTATCTTGCTTCAAGTCAGTCCAGGAGAAGTCTGTTTGATATGTCTGACAATTTGGCATTGCTCGTGTATATTTCCTTGTAAGAAATACCCCAAAGAAAGAAAAGAAATGTACCAAGCCATAATCAAATAGACCTGTATTAAGTCAATGAAAGGTCTTCCTAAAATTGTTCAATTTAATAAGATGACAACTCCTTTCACCTAATTCTCTTTAACTGTGCATGAGTTATAGATTGGTATTTCTCACTGCCGATAATCTTATTATCCTTCAAATTGGTCAAGGGAAAATGTTATAAAGTCGGTTTATTTCAATTAAGCATTAAGTTAGTGTGATAGTATCCATCTCTCGCTACAATATGAATAACCTGCCACTGCTAACAAACATTGATGGCATTACCACAAACTGGGTATGGTTTTCGGGGGTGCGCATCTCTTATCTTTCTCGGTCTAATGTAAGTCTTGTGGGAATTTGTTTCTCAGGCAACCAATAAACAAGTTGTGAAAGCTGATGCTTATGTAGCAGGTCTGTAGTTAGATCTACTCTCCAGATATTCTGTATTTTTTCCCTTTACATTTATGAAAACCAAATATCATTAGATTCCTCCGGCTTAATGGCAGCATGTGATGTCCCTGGCATCAAGAGACTTCTTCCGTCTCAATGGAGGGAATGGGAGTTCTTCGATAATATTTATCAGCTGGTTGGCGTGCCTGTTGTCACAGTGCAGCTTCGGTACAACGGCTGGGTAACAGAGTTGCAGGATCTAGAGAGGTCAAGGTAATCTTCTGTGAAACTGTGAATGTGAGTTTGCAAAATTAGTGTGGTCTCTTACTAGAGCTAGCTTGAAAAACCCAAAATTCTATTCTCCTATACTTTATAAGAGCATATTATTGCCATACTTAACTGAGAGTTGATAGGCAATTGAGGAAAGCTGCCGGGTTAGACAACCTTCTCTACACTCCAGATGCCGATTTCTCTTGCTTCGCAGACCTTGCGCTTGCTTCTCCAGAAGATTACTACATTGAGGGACAAGGTTCCTTGCTCCAGTAAGAAAATTTTCATTTTTTGTTGACAAATGTTTGCAAAATCCATTTTCTTTGAGATCTGCTGTTCTGAAGATGGATCTTGTTAGGTGTACAATGCATTTCAGAAAACCCCTTTAGCCCAAACACCTTTGCATTTTCCCAAAGACATTCCCTCAAAGCCAAACCAAACGTACCCAATATTCAAGTACTTTTATGGTCTTAAAGAAGTGCCTTCATTTTGTTAGGACTATGTGCATATTTTATTTAGTTCAGAATGGGTTATCTCTCTCTCTCTCTCTCTCTCTCTCTCTCTCTGGGCTTACAAAATCTGAAGTAGAGAAAAGAAGACATTTTATGGGAAAATGGATATCTCTATTAACACGTTATTTAAGCAATATGCTATAATCTCTTGGATTATTTGTTCTCATAATCTTCAATGTTTCTTAGACCAAACTTATGTGTTATTCAAGAGAGTTATAGTGAATTTTCATCGTATCAGATTGTGTAAATCAGTTAAACTTTAATATAGGTCTTTTGCATGCTCAGGAAACATAGAATGCCGGTTTTATGTGATTGCTCTTAAATATTTATAGTCTCCTGGTTGGATGTGCCTTTACTGATTTAAATCTGTTTTATTCCAGATGTGTTCTGACACCAGGTGATCCGTATATGCCTTTGCCGAATGATGAGATCATCAAAAGAGTCTCTAAGCAGGTTCGTCTGTGAGAAGCATAATCTTTCTTTCGATTGACATCCTGTACCTTTAACAGGGAAGAAGTAGGCTTTGTTCTTTGCTTAAATCCTATTAACCTGGGATTACCATGAGGTGTTGTTGATGTTTAAGCATGCCTTTTTTAATTCCTCTCAGGCGTTATTTTGGTTTGGTGCTTTGGCAAACTTCTCTTATTGCTATGCCGTACACGCTCCACATGTTTTCATCTGATACGTTTGTGGGCTCCTTTTGTATCAGGTCCTCACATTGTTCCCGTCATCTCAAGGCTTAGAAGTGACATGGTCATCTGTCGTCAAAATCGGACAATCACTCTACCGAGAAGCTCCCGGTAAAGATCCACTCAGACCTGATCAGAAGACACCCATCAAAAACTTTTTCCTCGCTGGCTCATACACAAAGCAGGTGATTTTATTTTTTCTTAGCTTGATGTGAGCTTAATGGCTGATTCTGTTAAATAAAATCAAGAAAAGGTGGCTGAAGAGTTTGCTTGTGCAGGATTACATCGATAGCATGGAAGGCGCCACTTTATCCGGCAGGCAGGCTTCAGCATATATATGCAATGCTGGGGAAGAGCTGGTGGCTCTGCGAAAGAAGATAGCCACCGCTATTGATTCTCAGGTCCAAGCGAACGCCCTTAATACCAAGGACGAGCTAAGTCTTGTCTAATACATAGGCCATTGATTTTACATGGATGAGAAAGGCGACATAGCCAGAGGCGCATTAATCATGATGTAAACTGCATCCTGAACATTGCACAATGTAGGATGTATCCATATATCATGGAACCGATAGCGTAACGGGCGTTGTTTTTCAGGGCTTTTTCAGTGAAAGAAATTGGTGGGGGTTGATCATTTGGTGAAAGTTCCTGCTGCAATTAACTTTCCAAAATTCAAGCTAGATGGCCGGTTGATCAGTATGCTTATGGGTTAAAGTTTGTGAGTTCTGTCGTCCATTCTCGTTTTCTTTTCCGTTCTTCTTCCCTCCTTTTCGCTGCAGCGTTCAAACACTCTGTATCTAAAGTTTAAATGAGTTCATCTCTGCGATGCATGGAGCCTTTGGTTATGTCTCTAATCCAATTGTTGTGAATGACAATATCGACGCATCTTTGTCTGATTTACAAGGATTTTTAGTGTCCTGTAAAATATTGAACCTTCCATGCTAGATCTCCGAACTCATGGGTCAGGCATCTCGAGTCGATCCCAGGCCCATGAGGGCTTTGCGGATGGACGTTCTCGATGGCCCGCTTCAGGTTCGAAAGGAAAGCTTCTTTCATGCTCCTCAGTCCATTCAAGATCGACGTACTCGAATCATTCTATCAGATCGAGAAATTGAAAATCTACAAGAGATGTCGAGATTCACCCATCGATTCAATCCATATTAAGCTCACACGAACCCGATAACCGAGTTGGCGAAGCAAAATCCTGATTCGGACCATTGAATTGAGGAGTCCAGTAGATACTCAGACGGAACTTGGGCCATCAAAATCATCAAGGATGCTAAAACCCAACCAAAAGTGAGGAAAAGAAACTTAGAAGAGTTGCTGCATCGCTTGCCTTGTTTCTTCAGTCAAACAGATATTTCTTCAAGAAATCAAACAAACCCGATCAGTTTGACGTTCCTGGAACACGGCCAAACCGGGAGCTATCGAGGCGGTCGAGATCGCAAGTTGCCGGTCCAACATTACAATAATTCTTTGGAAGAATTATGGATTACATCATACGTCAACATTGTATGCTGTCAAACATATTTTCCTTAACGTTATTCCTAAACATTTTAAAGGATTGTCAATTTAGTCATAAATCTTTTAACTATGTCAATTCGGTTTTAAACCTTTTGAAATTCTGCCAATTGAGCCCGAACCCTATTATCGGGATAACTGTGCGAAAGGATTACATTAACAAATTATCAAAAAGGACTAAAAGCAAAAAAGTCGTAGGACTAAAACGATATGATTGAAAGGTGTATGACCGAATTGGCCGCTATACAACGTATCGAGCGCTTATCGGACAAAAGTTCAACCCTCGCCCGTGGACTTCCAAGCTCTAGAGATTTGCAAGATCGAGCATGTTCCTGCTATCTTTTTCTTGAATATTATTTCGATCTCGTTTTCTAGTTTTGGTCAGTCGTACAAGTTTAATTTAATCTATAATCGTGCGCTGCACAATGTGGACTGGCTCTCGGTGTTTGTCAAATTGTGCCAATTAATTAATTGGGGATTGATCAGTCTTACTAAATCTTTTCGTATCGCTCGTTAAAGGAGATGCGGATGTGAGAAGGCCTTAGTTTAATGTGATCGAACGACAACCGGTGGAATCCTAAGTCAGTAAATAGCGATTTTCGCGAATTTCGCGACGGCGGTCGCAGACGACTTGAGTTTAGGAAATGTGCTCACGCCACATGCACCGTCTCGCTTCGAACGCCCGTTTTGTTCGTGATTAGTGAGTCCCGCGGCAGGAATACTTGCCGCACTTGTTAATCCGCTCCTCGTCGCGCGCACCGTCGGACTGGCGTCGAGAGTCGAGACAGGTCCAATCGACCTAAGCCAGCCGACCGGCTGGGCACTCGGACATTGCCAGGATTGTCTGCTCCTCCCATCGCGTCCTCCACCCTCCCCCCTTTTCTCTCTATAGGGAGAGGTCTACCGAAAAGGGAAAAATTGTCCAAAAAAAAAAGTTCTAAACCTATTGCACTTTTGCTAATTCAGCCCTAAACTTTCTAATTTTGTCAATTCAATTATAAACATTTTATATTTATGCCAATTCAGTCCAAAGCCTTTTTTGGTGTCAATTCGGTCATAAACCTTTTTTTATTTATGTCAATTCAGTCCATTCAATCAATTTTGATCAGCCGGCGTTGATGTGGATTCGACCAATGTTGACGAGGCAATTTTTAATAATTTTAATTTTGTTTGCTCATCTTCTTCCTATTCATCTTCTTATGATGAATAGACAATATGAAGTCGAAATTGGGGGGGGGGGGGGGGGGGGGGAAGAAGCAAAGATGAACATTCATGGCGCTGGCCATTGCCTTTAGCCGGTTGAAGGCCCATGACGAGATCGAACCTCACTAACTACTAAGGTCGCCATCGGGCGAGCTTGGCTAAGCCCAAATCTGGCTCGGCAAGGTCCGGCCCCCACTGCTACTCTTTAGTCTCTAACCGACTCCCTCGATTCCCTCTCGAGCAGCCTCTCAATTTCAACCTCGAGCTCTGTCGTGGTCCACGGGTGCCATGGTTGGGCGAGGTCTGGCCTTGCCCAACCATGGGGTGGCTCGGCCGAGCCAAAAATGGGATCGGTTGAGCTTGCCCAGCGGCGGTGTCACCAATGGCTGACAAGGTTCGACCTCACAATGGGCCTTTAGCCGGTTGGAGACAGTAGCCAACGCTATGGCCGTTCATTTTTTTTTTTCTCGACTTCGTCTTCTTTGTTCATCAGGTCTTCTCTATTCATCAAATAGGAAGAATATGAACGGACAAAATTTCAAAAAAATAAAATGAAAAAACTAAAAGAAATAAAAAATTTTAAAAATTTTAAAATATTATAAAAAATTGTCTCATCAGCACCGGTCAGATCCAAGTTAGCATCGGCCAACAAAAATTAATTGAATGGACTGAATTGGTACAAATAAAAAAATATTTAAGATTAAATCGTCACATAAAAAATATTTTGGATTGAATTGGCACAAATATAAAATGTTTAAGGCGAAATTAATAAAATTAAAATATTTAGAGTTAAATTGGTAAAAATATAATAAGTTTAAATTTTTTTTTGATAATTTTCTTTATCGGAAAGCCCACACATGCACAGACACACGATGGACAACAACACATGCGGGGCGTGGAGGTTAGGTGGGGGCGGGGAGGGAAAAGGGATGATGCAATCCCCACACACAACTCCAAAACGACGCGTCGTCGGCGCATGTGGACGAGAAAGTTGCTGGCTCGACGAGAGGTCCCCCGACCCACGAGCACCCCATCTGTCCCAACCCAACCATTTAATACGCGCCAGCCTGCACGGACCAAATTCTTCTTCCTCTGTTTTTTTTCCCCATTTTGACTCGTGAAACAGGACGACAAAACCCCCCTCGACCAAAAAATCAAAGAAAATCCACTTTTTTTTTTTTCAAAAAACATAAAAAAAAAAAAAAAAGTTTACCTGCCCTATCTCTAACGCTCATATGTCTTACTTATGCTCCGCCTCTTTTATATTGCATGGGCATCGAATTTCATACCTATAATACTAGTATTCCCATCCCCAATCCTTTTATCAAGAGGCCACACGCCTTTTGGCAAGTGGGTTTTCTTTAAACACAGCTTTTTGGGACTATGCTCTGTGATTCAAATGGGAAAAACGAACCACCATATGGGATCCATTTGTTTGGCGAACAATGAGTGATTTCGAAATATTTTTCCCCGAAACTGACTGCTTGAACATTTTGAAATAATTAGTTTATGGAAGATGTTTTCAGTATCGTTAACAAATTATGTCTCAATATTTTCGTAGACAATGAAAATACTTTGTTTATATTCATTATTGTAAGCGATACAAGCAATCATTTTTATAATGATATTTTAGAAATCATACATTTTTCTTGAAATAAATGGAACTGTATGCAACCAAAAAATGATAAATGAATAACGGAATCGTAAAATCGCTACAATTTTCTCTTTAACCCTTGCTTGTAATTTTGTGAGAACTTAAATAAGTTTTGCCTTTATACATCTTTTTATTGTAATGTCCATTGAAAAAGTAATCTCTCTATTTAAAATAACTCGAAAGAGAGAAGGTCTCGAGAAATTTGAATTCTTGCCTCGGTTTGGATATGGAAAGGTAATTTTCTTTTGTAAAATGTACAGCAGCCGAAAATCAGATTGGATAAACGCTGGGAATTGCCCTAGTGGCAACTTTTTCCACTTGAGAAGAGGGAGATGGGAAGTTGGATTCCCACCACTCCAAGGGGGGTTGAGGATGGACGAGTAAGGGAGCAGGGTTTCACAAACTTGTATCCAATATATAACGTGCACAATGTGACTTGTAAAATAAAATGGAGCATCATAGAAAATAAAAAAAGATCGTATCGAATCTTATCCTTATTTCTATAATTTATTTCTATAAAAAATAGTAGCGATATTAGCCAAAAGAATCCAGAGGACCAATAAGATGAGAATTTCAATTTCTCTTACTGGTTCTCGACGACTAGTCATATATATCATTATTAAGACTCTTATATTTTTAGTCTTTGACCAAAAAATATATATTTTTAGAGAATCTCAATTTTTTGTCTTCTAAATAATATCTCAAATAGCTTATTTTACGGATCAAACAAACGTGAGCAATCAACTATCATGTCAAATGTGTGTGAACATGCTAGTTTAGGATGAAACGAGTGCCACCTTTGGGAGTTTGAGGGGAAAGGGAGTATAGGTACATTGGCCTATCTAGGGATGTGCATGGTCCGAGCCAATCTGATCCTGATATGAAATCGAAGATCGGACCAGTAATCTGAATCTCCAAATTTTCGAGACCGGGGATCGGATTGGCCCGGGACCGACGGTTTGGTTCAGTCCCAATGGGATTCCTAACGCCAGCTATTTATAGACATCTAAATTTTGGATCTAAATTAACAATTTCTAGTCTTAATCATCCAACTTGATAAAACATACACATGACAATCATACAACCATCACGTGAATACTTATAATCCCAAAATAATGAGAAAAGACTAAATTAGAAAGAATAATACTTAAAACAACTAAAATAGGATTATGCTTATGCATCATTCTTCTTGAGTTGGAAAGAATCAAGCTCAAGGTGGGATTGCACTTGTACTTCATTGAATTCAAGTGTGAACAAAATAACAAGTTTACATAATATAGTCAAGAAAAAACACGATCGGAGACTGCAAATCGACAAACATGCTTAGAGGTTGCATTGCGAAGGCGAGAAGCGAGCATCGAATGAGAGGAGAGGAGCGACTGTCAAGCAAAAAATGAGAAAACTAGGTTAACTAGTTCTTCAAAAATTTCCTCTCTCTCTCTCTCTCTCTCTCTCTCTCTCTCTCTCTCTCTCTCTCTCTCTCTCTCTCTCTCTCTCTCTCTCTCTCTCTCTCTCTCTCTCTATATATATATATATATATATAGATTATGGGTGGTTCGGTCTGGTCTCGTCCATTATGGAACCGGAGATTGGACACTGCCCCCCTCAAGGACCAGACCAACCCGGCTGGTCCGGTCCGGTCCAGTTTGCTCACTTCTAGGCTTGTATGTTCTAGCTGCTACAACTCGAAACAACACATGCCCCTGTGACGCGACATCTGCACCACAGGAGCTCGATGGCGGGGGAGTCCATGGAACCACCGGGACGATTTCTCTCGTGGACCGGCGTTTCTTCTCCGTGAAAACAGCATGGTATTCTTCGGCAGCTCTCGCAGGGCAAGTGCTTGTCTTTCAAGTGATGAAATTCTTTGGCTTTATGATCGAAAATGCCTTCCGCATAAGCCTTAGGCCAGCAAACATCAAAGTTGAGAGGCACTTTTCTCATCTAAAAGGGGGTGCCCAACTCATACCTGAATTTATTTATTTATATTTCTTGTAAACGAGCAAGTTCTGAACAGATGATCCAATGCTTCAACATCACGAGCCCACATAAGGCAAGAAGCCCCTATCAGCCGGGAAAAGTGTAAAAAGGTACTAAATATATTGCATTATTATCAATTCAATTCTAAATATTTTATTAATACCAATTCTGTCATAAACTTTTTGCATTTTCATCAATTGAATCCATTGAGGTAATTTTGGCTGAAAATTGCCAACGTGGACATTGATTGTCCCACATGGCACGGTCGACGCTAATGTGAATATTTTTTAAAATATTTTTTATTTGTTTCTCTTTCTTTTCTATAATTTCATTTTTTTTTATTGAGGGCTAGCGACCTTCACCAGCACTGGGCGAAGGCATTGCAGGCCCTCAATAAAAAAAAAAGCATACATAAAAGAAAAAATAAAAATCATTAAAAATATTTAGGAATATAAAAACAAATGTCCACGTCAGCATTAGTAATGCCACGTAGAACAATCGGCGTCCACGTCAGTGATTTCTAGCCAAAATTGATAACAATGCAATAGAGTTAGGATTTTTTTTGACATTTTTCTCCGATGTTTCCACATCATGAGCCCACATAAGGTAAGAAGCATCGATGTTCAACCCCTCCGTCACTCGAAAGCCCATGGTTAAATGTCAATTTGGGATGAACTTTCCTAATCATTGAACTGTCTGGGAGCACGCAATAGAAGTGTGATATCTCACTAGAGAAGTCATTAAAAGGAAGCTCAAATCCAAATCCCGTCAATATATTTAATTAGACTCACTTTTACTCAAAACCTTAAGTCAATAACATATGGATCAATTTGGATATATTAATTACTTCACACCACATCAATTTTTCGGTGTATGACTTTTCTTACATAATTCACATGTGTATCTTAGCATAAGCCATCTTCCTAACTCAGTTTAGAAGACCTCATTGGCAGCAAGAAGGGCTCTTACCAATTCTAGAGCTGTCATGCCTCTTCTCAGCATGCTTCCGGGGGTTCACAACAACAATCCCTGCATTTTTCTTCTCCTGGTCGAGGACGAATCCCCATTAATCTAATCAAGTTCATTGCAGGTGGGAGCAGAAAGGGTTTGTATTTGCATATAGTAAGAGGTTATCCTGTGCTTTCATGCCGTAGAAAATATGAACCATACCCCCAACAATCACTCCGTCGACAAGAGCGGTTTTCCCAACCAAAGAGAAGATATGTCCCTGTAGATGCATCACTGGACGCTCTCTCGACCCACCTCAAGCGAATACCACGCAAAACAGAAGCCCGTGGAAATGGAAAACTTCCAAAACATGCGATTCTGAAGAAGGCCCTTCTCTAGATTCGTCAAGAAGCTCTGTATACTTTCATGAAAAGGGAAGCCGTCAACTGATGGAAAAAACTCCATGCATGGCCTCCACGAACCTTCCCCTCGTACCACCAACCGCCCATAGATGACCGAGTGCGTCAGAACGTGGAAAATCATTGTACAGCTGACGGTCAAAGTTGGACCGCCGCACGTGCCGTTGTTGGTCAGCTTTCACACTATAACACAGACAGACCAAGAAATTTAATAAACTGACCAAATTAAATCAAACCTTTCACAATCACAGAACCAACACGTCTTCCTCCCATTGGCCCCAGGAACAGGACAATCCCCCCACCAGAAACCCTAGATCTATTTTCTCTTCTTTCTTAATCCTACTTTGGTGTAATCTCGACATCAGGCGCAGCTCAAGCCTGATGCCTACGGATTCGCAATGTTTCGCTTTCGTTTTTTTATATTAAAGATGAAGCCACCGGATCTTATCCCCAGTTTTAGGGCTTTAGCACAGCCCTGCCGGGTTCGTACGGTGTTCTTGCATAGCCAGACGACGGGGCGGGTCAAAGCCAAAGACCCTCCGAAAGTGCCTGCTTCGACGTCGTTTTAGGAGATAATCTGTTTTCCAATGAATGAAAGAAAGCACCAGAGAAAACGTGATAAAAAAAAAATGGGGCATAGTTACGAGATAACGACGGGGACCGTGGCCTACGTCTCGTTACTTATTAAAAGAAGAGTGCCCGTCGCTGAACGATGTTAAAAAGCTATCCTTGAAAGATGATGATGATGATGATGATGATGATCACTTCCTCCCGACTTTGGAGGATACTTTCGTATATTATTAGCTTCGTTTGGAGGGTCGCTTGGGAACGCGGTGGCGAGAAAAGTGCCATGCATGAGTCAAAAACACAGTATTACGTAAGCGGGTGGGCAAGTGTTTGGATGTGAGAGCTTGCTTTTGATATAGATTCGAGAAGGCCGCTCATTCAAATGGGACGAAGTGTCGAAAAAAGTTTTAAATCTATTATATTAGTGTCGGTTTAGTCGTAGAAGGTTTGATTTTGTCAATTTTATCATCAGCCGTTCGATCCAAAGCCAATTCAATTGTTCCGGCTGATTTTGGCCGGATATTATGATATGGATGTCAATTGTCACCTATGTCCAGCCCTCATCGGCCATCGAAGAGAAAGAGGAGGAAAAAAAAAGGAAAAAAATTAAAAAATCTGAACTATTATTAAAAAAAAAGAGACTATATTAGCAATATCCCGTCAAAACTTGCCGGAAAGACTAAATTGGCTCTAAGTTAAAATGTTTAGGATTGAATTGCTACGATTAAAAGATATAGAATTAAATTGATATTAATAAAAAAAAAGTTAAGATTTGTTCGATACTTTTTCCTAGTAAAATGTACCTGGGGGCGTTTTAGTGTGATGGGTGACTCTAGAATTCCTTCGTACCTATTTTGAGCTTGTATTTGAAATGTGTGGCCAAATCGAATCGAGTCGAATTCGAAATCGTGACTTCTCTTCGCGAGTATGCGTGCACGCTTTCGCATTGGAAATCTAACTTTGGATATATCGCCCTCGTTACGCAGAACTCGCGTGTATGGCCGTCCTCGCTCCTAGGGCATAGGCTTGTGAAAATTGAGGTGGAACTCGCATTAAAATTAGGACGTCTACGCATCGTGATGGAATTTGCAGGACGTAACTACAAATCCAACGGCTAAGTTCATGGGGTCGGGGGGCCAGGATCGATTGTATACCTAGATATTATGACGACACACGAGTCAATAGCACTTTTAGCAATAAATTTCACTAATTTTGGAGGGAAAAGAAAAGTACGAAGTGAAAAGCCCCTTCAAGAGAGAGAGAGAGAGGGGTCACAAGAATCATCAAATATCACCATAAAACAACTTTCTTTATCATGAAAAAGTATCGACAAAAAGTTTTAAAACTTTTTGTATGGACACTAATTGAGTCCATTCGATTAATTTTGATAAAAAATCATTGACGTAGATGGACGACCATCCTATGTGACACAGCCGACGTCGACGTAAACATATTCAAACGACATTATAACAAATTTTGAATTTCTTGTAATTTTTTGTTGGTTCTTTTCTTTTCTTTTTCCTTTCATTTTGGTCGACGAGGGTCGTAGAATTTTTTTTTTTTCTAAAAGAAATAATTTTTACAATTAATAATTTTTTTTCTCCGACCAAATTGACCGAATGGATTGAATTGGTACAAATGCAAAATGGTCAAAACTAAATCGATTCAATTCAAATGTTTAAGTCTGAATTATTACCAATGCAATAGATTTAAGATCTTTCTTTGATATTTTTCTCTTTCTTATCATCAATGAGCATTTTCATGCCGGCATAAGAAAATAAAAAAATAGATAAGAATAAGCACATATTTATACATATCGAGGTATAAAGTCTCGACGCGCCCCTTAATCAAAGAGAGATTTCCGAACGTTTTCGAATCACGACACTTCTCCTCCGCCCAAGTCCGTGGCCGCATTCGTCCGGCGAGGACACTTTTACATCCGATAATTGAGTTAAGAATACCCAAACATCTCCTTTTAGGAAGAGCCCCCTAATCCTCGTGTGGTCAAATCTGGAGATCTTTCATTGTCCCTTGAAGAGGGCCACAAGTCCAGATGCCAAGCCGATGAAGCCACATGTTGAGTTCAGGGCGTGAGGGTACATGGGGGGATCAGTACAAAATCGATCGCAATGCGCACCCAACCACACATGTTGCCCAACCCTCCCTGTCTTTTGTCCATTTTCAGCTCTCCATCCACCCAACACACTGCTTCTTGGAGGGGTCATTGCTCTGTGGGATCACTCTAGAGCACCTAAAAATCTTGCCATGTGCAGTCCACCTTCGAACAAGTACGTTCTGATCCAACAGAAGGATGTTACAGAGATGCGTAAGCTTTCTAACGCATGTGAGATTCATGGGTTGATGTGTGCGCGCGTGTATGTCTACTGGTAAAATTTTGACGGAAGAGTTACGTTGGACTTTCGCGTAAGGATTTAAGACTAAAGTAACAAAGAGTTGTGGAGTTTAGGACTGAATTGATATTCGTATAATAAGCTTTTTTTTTGTGATTGATCGGACAAATTCGCCGCCTTCTCTTGAATGAGAGCTCTCGACCCCTGTTCGAGAACGATGATTTTTTTTTTGTGTGTGCTCTAAAAGGTACAATGATTAGGATTGAAGTGCAATGATTTATGACGTTGTGGACAGTTTCCCCAATAGTTAATTGGAGCAAACCTAAACAACATGAATCGTCATTATTGAGGATTCATTAACACCAAATTTGAGATATCCACAAAAGTACCAAACCAAAGTGATGTTGATGTATTGAGAGTGCCTAAAATGCACTAAAACACATTACTTTGCATTAGCATGCACATATCACACCATCATTCTTTTAATAATAATAATAATAAAAAAAAGAGTTAAGAAGCGCAATCATATAGAATTTACTTCCTTATGTACAAAATTTCAAGGGGTGCACTCTCTGGTGCAAAAAATTAAGATTTGTGGGGGCATCTCGCTCTTTATTAATGTGAGTCTTTATAATTGTAAATTAGTCAAATGCCAGAACTAATCTCGCTTACCCAAGTCATTAATCTCTGGCATCCTAGGGCAAAAGTCCTGATTGGGTTTGAACTTTGCAAATAAAAAAAATAAAACATAATGAATTTGGTTTAGCGTTCTTGTCCCCAAATAAAAATAGCTGTTGACCCACCAGCTCAGTGTAAGCTTGCAAGAAACCCTCAATTAGCAACAAAATAATAATAATAATAATAATAAAGAGTTTAACTGAAGCCATGGTAATGGCCGTCGCATATGGAAAAGACAAAACAACATCCAGCATTTTACAATGCCACCGTTGCCATCATATCTTAAAAACAATGTATGTTTGGCATGCTTTGGACAGGTACAAGGCAAACTCAGCTTGGAATTCCTAGTTGCACCTTTGTAGTTTGTAATGAATCGCGATACAAGAAAGTGTCACCTTTATGAACAATTTATGTAGGCTGGACCTCTTTTTGATGTAACTGGTGTTGGTCAGAAAACAATACTCTTGGATGGAGTCATTTTGCAACCTCCATCACAATTCAAATTTCATCACCTGACATTTGTCCTATGTTTTCCCAATTTCACTGCATCCCTCTTTTACTTATACCTAATTTGGAACTATAGTACATAGAGGGGAAAAAAATTAGATTTGAGTATAGAATATCTTTGCCGTAATCTTTCTAAGTAATCTACCACAAAATCCGCGAAGTTGGTTTATTGTCGAGTCAAAAAAGACGCAAGTGTGGATCAGGCGCACGGTTTCAAGTTTCGGCCGAAGTCGTAACATTTATCCGATGTGTGAAATTAAGTAGATGTATCATTAATCGAAATTTATGCATTTATTTAAAAAAAAACAACACAAAAGGTAGAGTCATAAAGTGACCCTCCTATGCTAGAAGAAGCTCGACTCCAAGGAGAATCATACCATAAATTAGTCTCTGTCAATTTATCTATCCTTTACTCATTGGTGATATTATTCTGCTTCCTGCGCAAAGAGCAAGGGTCCAGACTCCCCATTTTACCACTTAGAGAGGAAAATGCACAAACTTTGTTTTTAATTGCCGGGAAATCTTCCGTTAGCCCTGCAATGAAATTAGTGAGGGTGAGCGGTTCCCCAATCCCATCCCATCCCATCCAGGAACTGAATCAGATCGGAAGGACTGGTTCCCAGTTTTAGAGATCATGAATCGGATCAGTTGATCTTTGGATCGAACCATCCAATCTGGTTTGGATGAGCTACACATACTTTAATTTTAATATATTAATTAAAATTAAGTTTTTATTTAATAAATAAAAAATAATAGCTCTGGTCCGAGCAATCTAGTTCCTCCTGAAATCGAGAACCGAATTGATGCCTCCAGAAACCAGACCAAACCGGTAAAAAAGTAAATAAATAACAATTGGTCCAGTCTGGTCCGGTCCGATCGATCTGGTTCTCCTTGAAATCGGGAATTAAATTGATGCCACCCCAAGAATTGGATCCAATCGGCCGATTCGATCTGGTCCGGACAATCCTTGATTCTGTCGGTCCGTCCAGCTCACTTTTGAAGATCGAAAGGGTCGAGTTACGAAAGACAGTTCCAGGAGGCGTAATGCTTCGAGCAAACAAAAAGTAAGAAGAGAAAATGACCTTAGGGGAGCCGAGTGAAGGAGAGCCAAATCCATTTGTCAAGTTCCCTTTCCTGTTCATGGGTTTGGGGTGGCCGTTTGGCTCGTCTACGTTTTGCTTCATAAATTTGACATAAATGAACTTGCCCAAATGAAAGAAAAAAAAAATGCTTTCCCTGTAGCTCCCACCTCAACTCTCTCTCTCTCTCTCTCTCTCTCTGGGAAATTTTTTTTTTTTGGTCAAACTCTCTCTGGGAAATGGCCAGTCGGTCATTCGCATCTCTCCCTCCCTCTTTCTAACCAAAAGTTCCTAGAAAGCAATAATTTTTGCATGATAAACTGCCTTTTGCTCTTGCATATCCTTGGCGTGTCTGGAAAATTAGAAGGAAAGCTTCAAGGACAGAAGCTGCAAGAAAAAGGAGAGACCTTTGGACTTGGAGATTGGAGAATGAATGGTCTCACGCAAATCGAGCCAGACCCCTCCGAGTTTGTGGAAGTTGATCCCACTGGAAGATATGGCAGAGTACTCCAGATTCCCTTTCTCCCGTCTGTTAAATCAGAATCTGTGTTTAATCGTCTAGATTGAGAGATTGATTTGAGTTTCTTGTCTCTGTTGCAGTACAATGAGATCCTCGGAAAAGGAGCTTCGAAGACAGTGTATGTATTCGAAGCCGTCTCCTGCATTCTCAAAACTTTCGGGATGACCCATTTCGTTTTTTCTTCAAATTTTCAACCTTTTTGTTCAGAATCCGTCCATTTCCATTTTGGATTCTGCAAAATTTTGCTTTTTAGTGTTTTTCTCCGAGCTCCCACAAATGGGTCATTGTTGGATTGAGGATTGGTCTGGGAAATTAGTGATTTTTTTTCACCCTCTTCTGATGCAGTTACAGAGCATTTGACGAGTATGAAGGCATAGAGGTTGCTTGGAATCAGGTCAAGCTCTATGACTTCTTGCAGAGTCCTGAAGATCTCGAGAGGCTTTACTGTGAAATTCATCTCCTGAAGACGGTGAAGCACAAAAACATAATGAAGTTCTACACTTCTTGGGTTGACACTGCCAATAGGAACATCAACTTTGTTACTGAAATGTTCACTTCTGGGACTCTTAGGCAGTGAGTATCTCGTGGGATTCTGGTGATTTCCTTGAAAAGGCTGTTCAAGATCCCCAATTGCTATTTTTTTTTTTATGGTTTATTTGATTTCTCTGGCAATACAGGTATAGGTTAAAGCATAGGAGAGTTAACATTAGGGCAGTGAAGCATTGGTGCAGACAGATCTTAAAGGGACTTCTCTATCTTCACAACCACAAACCGCCTGTGATCCACAGGGATCTCAAATGCGACAACATTTTTGTCAATGGAAACCAAGGAGAAGTGAAGATTGGAGATCTTGGTTTAGCGGCGCTTCTGCGGAAATCTCATGCCGATCATTGTGTAGGTACATCCTAATATTCCATCTCTCGTATGCATGTAGTCCTTAGCTGCCATGGGAATCGATTTATCAATAAGAAAGGTGGAATTTGTATTGTTTTTAAATTTTCTTGTTCAATGAATATCTAGGTTAGTGGGTGAGGACAATTGTCAGTTCTTATGTTTGAGGTGAATATCTCAGGGACGCCAGAGTTTATGGCTCCAGAAGTTTATGAAGAGGCTTACAATGAATTAGTAGACATATACTCATTCGGGATGTGCGTATTGGAAATGGTCACGTTTGAGTACCCATATAGTGAATGTACGCATCCTGCTCAGATCTACAAGAAAGTTATCTCCGTAAGAGATCAGTCTCTCTCACATTATTTCATCATCATGCCTTTTGCTTTTTTGAGTCTTCAAGGGAAAGTAGATCCAATTATGAATGTTTAATGTCTTTACTTTAGGGAAAAAAGCCAGATGCTTTGTATAAAGTGAAGGATCCAGAAGTGCGACAGTTTGTCGAGAAATGCTTGGCTGCGGTATCTCATAGACTTTCTGCTAGGGAGCTTTTGGATGACCCTTTTCTTCAAATTGATGAACGTGAATCAGATTTGAGATCACTGGACTATGGGAGAGAAAGTTGATGAGATGGGTCCTATGTCGAGGGAACCATACTTGCCTTGCAGCGATGGATCATATAGTGCTGGATATTGTAATGGTTATGGTTACACACTGCAAATCAATGGGGTTATCAGCCAGCTGAGCTTGAATCCAGTGGAATGGAACTCTTCGAGTGCCATGACGATGATCATCCTGCAAATGTTGACATTAGCATAAAAGGCAAGAAAGGAGAAGACGGAAGCATATTTTTAAGACTCAGAATTGCAGATAAAGATGGTTAGATGCGTCAAACTGTCATTTTATTTTCAGCCTTTCTTCATCCCACTTTTTCCTGCTGACCAACTAAACATTATCTTTCATTATTCTGGGCAGGTCCTATCCGGAACATATATTTCCCTTTTGACGTCGAGATAGATACAGCATTAAGTGTAGCCACAGAAATGGTCGCTGAATTGGATCTAAATGACCAAGACGTGACTAAGATTGCTGATATGATCGACGGGGCAATATCTTCTTTGGTTCCAAAATGGAGGCCAGGGCCCGGAATAGAGGAAAACACCACAGTTTGCAAACCAAAAGTTTTGTAAGAACTGTGCATCCAACCGCACCTCCACTGGCTCCTTCGTGGATTTTTTATCGCATCACCCTGAGTTCACAAACTTGCAGATGCAGTGTTGCAGGAATGGATGCGCTTCAATGCACGGTAGGTTCGAGGAGATAACGTACCAAGCTGGCGGTCCAGAGCATCACACGAGAGAGGGTGCACCAAATGTGTGGTGCACATCAGAGGGCTCAGATTATCAGGATATCTGGGATCAGTGGGAAAGTCGTGAACTCAGTCCAGCAGGACCCTCTGAACCGAGTCACACTGATGAAGAGAGTGAAAGGTTGGATGTTTCAGTTTCAAAGGAAGCTGGGACAGAGTTGAAATCAGAAGATGAAGTCCCATTTAATGCTAGAGAATCTATTCTGCAAGTAGCTGGTTCATGCTCCCCTTCAGCATCTCCATCGTTTTGTCGTGATCTTTCAGATGATTATGATAATGTGGACCAGCGCGAAGTAAGATGGATGAAAGCGAAATATCAGATGCAGTTGAGAGGACTCAAAGACCTACAACTTGGACAGACTTCGAAAGTTTCTACTCACTCTAACCTGGAAGCGAAAACACATACTGCGGTTTCACCAACTGGGGTTCAACTTTTAAGTACACAGTTGCAGGATAGAGTTTCACTGAGCTCCCCTGCTTACAACGAGCATTCGACTGCAAATGGCCCAAACTCAATGTATGATGCTAGCCCCAGTTTGGAAACCCGAAGGGCCCGAAATTGTGAGGCGGGTAATGACTCCTCAAGAGGAGAAGTAGGAACGGCCGCTGTCAAGAGTTTCTATGCCATGTCAATGCTTCCGCATGCACTCCATAGGACGACGTCCCTCCCTGTCGACGCTGTTCATATATAGGTTCATAAGGCACTTCTCATTCTTGCACAAGTCTAATACATCCCTAGAGAGACTGCAATTGTTGGATCCACCATTTTCGGCCGTGTAACGATGTTAGAAAAGCAATGCCAATGTCTATTCAGTCGCAATCCTTTACATTAGCCATTTGCCGAGTCCATTGCAATGTCTGATATTGTTAAATCCGAGCTCTCGTTCATTTCTTTCGACTGCCTTAAATGGTAGATTAATTATATAGTTGACAGAGGGTATTTGCTGCTTTCCAAGCTTGGGCAAGAAAAGTAAAGTAGCATAGTCATTTTATTTTGAAGCATTTTTCGGTCGTTCCTTGGACGGAAGTCACAAGTCCTTAATCGATAATTGCTTACGTCTATTGTAACGCGCTCACTCTATTCACAAGTTAGGGGGAGTTGCTACAAAAGTGTGCACAACCATCGATGCACAAGGGAAATTCCCTTTCACTGGTAATTTGGAACCATGCAAAGGTCTTCCCAAGATTCCACATACGCACTGTGGTCATGACAGTCATGTTATCCATAACGCCCCAATCTAATGATTGACGGAGAGTAGTCATCGGGACCAAAGGATTCGGATAAGGAGCGATTATCGTTAGATTTTTAGGATGGCGAAGAGGGCATAATGAACCAAATTGCACACTGAACGGGAGGGAGTGTGCCTAAAACATATATATGAAAATTGAAATTAAGTCATGGAGACGCTTTTTGACATTGAGGCAAGTTTTGCTTTGGAACTCTAAAGTTAAGCTACAGCACTATTTAGATGGGTGATCTCCCAGCAAAGTGCGCGTCTATACGCGAAAGGACAAAACTCTGAGACTCGATATAAGACGGGATCAAAACGGATAATTTTTTGAGTGAATTAATTCAGGATGTCACGGTAACCATAACTATGCCAACATGACTGTCAAATTCATGGACCCATCTGGTATAACTTAGTGTCCCCAAAGCTGATCAACGTACAGAGAGGCTCTGTCCATGCTGTGATGAGCTTGGAGAGTTGAACATGGGAAGGAGCATTGGATCTGCATCTGAATTATTTCCTTTCTTCCCAATCTTTACGTGGGACCTCCAGCCCTCGTGCCATAATTCAGAGATGGGAGAGAGAGAGAGAGTAATAGAGTGGGCCACCCAATTAAAAGCATCATGTTAACATGCACATTCAAAAATAAAAATTAAAAATTAATATCACACCAAATCCCGAATTAATATAATTATCGTAAGTTTTTCTTAAATTAATTTTTTGATCACAAATATCGCCTAGCAAATGTATAATTCCTTGCATCATAGGTGTCACTGCATCTTGAAATCCTAATTGCCATGGTTCCCGAAAAGAAGAAGAAGGATATTTCAATAGGAGAAATTGTGATAAATAACCATTCTAGAATAATCATTTTTTTTGTTTCATTTGTTTGATTTTCACCATCTTCAACCTCAAACTGATACATTTATGACATATTTATTTTGAATTATTTTTTTACCATGAAAAATCGAAACTAGTTATTTGTGATAAATTTACCCTCTATTAATTTTCGTTGAACCACCAAGAATCCAAATTGGTATATCTATGATAAATAAGAAGTCAAAATCTCAAGTCGGTACATCTACTTACTATCTCAGTCATTTAACTCAGTAATTTGACAGTAAAATTTAACTAAAATTAATAGAGGGTAAATTTGTTATAAATGCACCAATTTTAGGAGGTTTTTGATGATCAAAAATTAATACAAAGTAAATTTACGACGGAGTATTAATTTGAGATTTGTCGTGACATAAGGAAAGGTGTGCCCAGCTGGTTTTACTTTCCACCACATGACAAAGGTTGATTTAAGGGTAGGCTGGTCCGCCACCACTTTTGCAAGGGTTCTCCATCTTTTGGGCTAGAGACTTTTGAGGCGCACGCGGGTTGAATCACACGTTCGCAAGTCATTGTCAGGACAAGTTGTGGAGCGATGTCGTCATTCGGCGACTTGGATGGAACTCCTCTCCTTTTCGGGTCAACAGCTTTGAAAAAACGAGGCTTTTTTTGCATTTGATCTAAGGGGATAATGAAGAGATAGTGACGCCGTTCTTTGATGCATTCTTCTCGGGCGTTTTCGTCTCGACGGAAAGAAGTCGTAGGCCAAGTTGCATGGGGGAAGAATCAGGACCCGAAATAGAGGGCTAGGAATTCAATTTTGGGTAACTTTGGTCTAACATGGTGGATTCTTCTTGTGATCATTAGCTGACTATCTTCACATTTTGGTGGGGGGGACGTTGATGAAGTTTGCAAGGCAAAACAAGAAAAGAAGATCAACAAAAAACACGCGATGGCATGTGCATTTTGAACACTTGGGGCGGAGAATTCAAGAATCATGTTGTATTGGTTTTACCTAGGAAAGGGGGGGATTGGAAAAGTCAAATGATGGATGAAGATAATGACATGATCGGGGAAGCATTATCAACGAACGACAAAGTGGCAGGCTTGAGTCAACTGACAAGGTTGGCGTCGAGCTGAATAAAGGGCGAGAAAAGATTGGACGAATGAGACGTTGTCGCCTTTTCTCTGAGTGCTGTTAATGGGGTTGTCGACAGTGATATCAAGTTGATCTAAACCCACGTTTTAAAGAAAGAGTCGAGAGAGGAGAGAAACAGGCGTTGAGATGCCTTGTTGAGCCTCGATTCGGAAAACAAACGTGGGATGGAATTCAATCGGGTGCTAATCATGACTTCGCGTATAAATCGATTTTTCAAACGCACCCGATCTTTCTTCCGGATGTTTATCATCATTAAGATATGACGACGGTCCGGATGGGCGTGACGAGAGAATCCCTTGAGGGTAACAGTTGGTTATGCCGCGCTCTCTTCTGTGACTCGACTGGTCGGGGATCGTAAAAACCGGGGGAAAATACTAAATCCTATATGTCGAAAGCATCGAAGTTAACGACTCATATCCTAGAGATCTGGAAATTTCACACCATCTACATCAAGCAATGGTCTAAAAACCTTGTTCCACACTGTTCTTGTTTAGTAGCATCGAGCAGCAGAGAGAACAAAGACAACAGTAGATGTTCTTGCAGGCCCTTGAGACGAGTCAATGTTGGTCCTGGCATCCAAACTTGTTTGAGGTCTTAGTTAGAAAAAGGAACCACAAACAAAGAGCTTCAGTACTGTCTCGAAAGGACGAAGTGGAAGCTTTTGGCTTCTACTGATTGGGACATAAGGCGCTCAAATCGCTGGGAAAAACGGCACGCAGAGCAAACCCGCCCAGCTTCTGGGTGACTCAGAACACGCACCATGTGAGTAAACTTAAAAACCCATCAAGTTTCTGGCTTTACCCAAAATGTAAGTGATAGGTGGGTCGGAAAAGCCAGACGTGCAAGCCCCCAACACTGCTCACCACCATCAACAAGTACAAAACTTCAATAAAAGCTTAAAACACGAGACCTTATTGGGGAAGTTCGCAACATGCATGATAATGGTGGTGAAAGAGGCATCGGCCATCCTGCAAATCACAAATACTGATGTTCCCTATGCGCCGCAATTTCCATATTCTTTATGATATTGATAGTTCCAAACATCAAGAAAGAGCAAGCCTCTTCTTCTAGGGTAGTTTTTCTTTCAAATACTACTCGAGAGACATGCCAACCAGTTTTCTTCAGTACTTCAGA